>JBBPCX010000023.1:7588959-7622724 GCA_037974365.1 Hydrocynus forskahlii | reverse complement strand
ATGTTTTCACTGTGAGTTTGTTTGCTGTTTTCACTACATAGTAGATGAAAATGTGAAAATATTCTTGTGCCTTTTTTAAAAAAATGAAACAAAAGTTTCAATGCCATACCTGCCATCTCACTTACTTTCTATTAGGTAAGACTAATATTAATTACTAATTTTTATTAATAACACAAGATGTTTCAGTTGTTTTTTGTCATCCGTACATGAAAATATAAGCAAGAGTGTGTGTTTACTGGTTAATACACTGATGTTTATTTAAAATAAACAAAAACAAAGCAAGCCTGATGCTTTAGAATTTTTTGTTACTTAACTTCGCTGTATCGGAACCGTACCGAACCGTGATGTCAGAACTATAGTGTGAACCGAACTGTGACCTTTCTGTACCGTTACACCCCTAGTTGTTACTCTATACATTCTTGGCCCTGCTCACCTGTGGCAAGTGTTTGATCTCACCCATACAACACACTATTAGTATTTGGGGCTGAAAAAAGTTATGTGACTACAACTGGACAATAGTTGATCTCTCTTTGGTGCTGAATGGATCCATTCTCACTTCTTTAAAGTTCTTTTTCTATTGGACAGGAATGACTTTCTACTTAAGTAACGAAACTGAGACATCCTGCTTGGTAAAATGCAGAGATTTCCTTATCAGTTAAAGGTTAGATTTAAATCAATGAGAATGCCGTACAGGGTAACACAAGCAAATACTTTGCAATTCACACCACACCCAGACTCTGGTAAAGAAAGACAGAAAATTACTCTCTTTTGAGATAAAAATCTGCAGCATACCTCCAACTCATTAAGATTTACTGATCTAAAGACTGTTATTCTAGGACAAAGTAAATAATTAAGTATGTAAAGGTTACCTTTGCTTGTCCACTAGAACTTCTATCTGTCTCATCAAGCCAAAAAACAAACAAATAAGAAGCATACCTTTTCTCCTCTGACCATAACCCAAAACAAAGAATCCAACTTTCTTGGAAATATAAGTCACGGAACCACTTTAAAGCAAACCATGAAATCACACGAAGGCACGTGTTCATAAATCTAAAGACAATCAAACAGAAGGTCACTGAAGGACACGAAAATCCAGGGCAAACCTGTCAGCAGTTCATGAACTACAGAAAGGTGATTCCAGTTCAGCATTACTGTGCTTTGTCATGGGAACACAAGTGAAGCTCCCTTCTCTGAGACAACTCCGAACTGCCAAGAAAAGAAAGCAAGCAGTCTCACCAGACTCAAAGGCTGAGGACTGTGAAGACATCACCATTTTCCTGTGGTAATCCTCACTGCCA
Organism: Hydrocynus forskahlii; assembly: GCA_037974365.1. NCBI lineage: Eukaryota > Metazoa > Chordata > Actinopteri > Characiformes > Alestidae > Hydrocynus > Hydrocynus forskahlii. Next base: position 7,621,426 of record JBBPCX010000023.1, on the reverse strand, counting down.
GACACAGCTGAACTCCAGCAAACTGCAGTCTTAATGCACAGAGCAGCTATGCAGTTGTAATCTTTCTGCCTCTTTCAGCCCCTTTTCACTACAGCTTTATCTGCTGAGCCATGCATGCTTTACTTTCTCACTGTTTTAACCACCCCCTCCTTCCTTTTCTCACTGTCCTCATTCCAACCTGTTTTTCTTGTAGGATCTGAGAACAGTCTGTAACCCATTTTATAAAAAAGTTTTAAATAAAATAATTAATGATTCCCTAAAATCCATCAAAATAAGTAATGAGCATTATGTGCAATGGTTAAATGGCACTTAAGTTCATTTAGAAAGGATTGGTTGCAGTTTTGCATAAACAGGGAAATCTAAAGATAATCATTTTCACATAAAGAGAAAATCTCTTTGTCTGGAATGGGGTTGTAGAATATCTACATTCAGACATTTCTACTTAAAATAGCCATTTTTCTCGCAGAATGGGATTGAATTCACTGGTTAAAAGCTCTTCAGTCTGCAGCTGCAGGACATAGACCTCCAGAGAGCTTTTCAATCAGATGTTTACAGCAATCAGGCACTGAGGACTCCCATTGCCTGATCTTATTTGCAAGGACACAATCAGCACAATATCACAGCTAGGCCTTCTTTAATTTGTTATTTTTTCTCTGAGAGAGCACTTAATGGACAACAGGTTGTCTCCCTAGGACACTGTTTTCCTCTCTCCTTGAGAGAAGGAAGTGTTAGTGTGTATGTGTGCATGTGAATGCGTGTGTGTGTGTGTAAGCCCAAAAAGAGATAGGAGGAAGGTGAATGGGGCCAGAAGCTCTGAAGGCAGAGAGAAGGATATCTCAGTTTCTGTATTGAGAACTGTGCAATCATAACTCCACGCCTGCTGCTCTCCAGAGGGACATTGTATGAGTGTGTGTGTGTGTGTGTGTGTGTGTGTGTGAGAGAGAGAGAGAGAGAGAGAGAGAGAGAGAGAGTACATGCTTTAACTTGGACGCAGGAGTCACCCGTCCGGTTTCCAAGGAACTCTCATTCCCACAGAACCGGACCCCGCAGACCCTGTATACTGTCTGGCTCAGGCTGACCTAAATCAGAATCTAGGTCAGATTTAGAGAAGTTAATGCACTGATTTGGTTAAAGAGAAAATCCAACACGTAGTGACTTGGCCATTACATGTTTGGTGTGTGATATTTGCTTCTTTTTTTCATTTGTGCACTGGAGCTAGGAGGCTAAGCTTGCTAGATAAACCAGCACAGACCAGCATGGTGGGTTACAAGTAAGACCAGCATATCTTGTGGCTTTGATGCTGGTATGCTGATCATTAAAGGGGACATATTATACCTCTTTTTAAACAAGTTATAATAGGTCTATGGGCTACACAACATGTTCATGAATCACTTTCACATAAAGATATCTCACCTGCTCTACTCTTGACAGTTTCAGTCCCTTTCAAAATGAGCTGTTTAAGGGCTCTGTCACTTTTATGCAAATAAGCTGTTGCTGGCCACGCCCCAACCATCCCATGCTTACGCTGCGCGTTTACCACACGTAACAAATGTCAGAAAACAGGCGCTATCCAGCTCTGTATTTTCGACGGACCCAGAGCGAGATGAACACAACACTTCATGTGTGACTTGCCTTTGCCTGTAGCCATAGCACTCGGTGTTTTATGCATGCTCATAAAACCAGCAGACAAAAATGGCGAATCTTCAACTAATCTAGTGTGTGGGGGCTCGACAGGTGAGGGGTGGTTCTATGCTAATTTCCTGACATCAGAATAAGGGAGCCGAGTTTTGCATAATATGTCCCCTTTAATGACAAGCTAAACTAGAACTAGAGTAGCATTCAACAGCTTACCAGATGAGACCAGAATACTGATTTAAGCTGGATTTTTCTAAAGAGACTGTAGCTAACATCATAGCACGATAAACACTATACATATTTGCCTTGAACAACATTAAGAAATCACAAATAGATTTAATTATGCAGTTTTATGAAACTCTGTTTTAGCCGCCTTGAAGCCTGAACTTTTAACTGTGCTTTTGTCCATTCTTGTAAATAACAGCGTATCATAAGAAAGTCTATTTGATATTACGTAGTGACATTAAGCAGTTTAAGAAATGTGCAAATTTTTAGGCAAGTAGTCAGCACATTAGTATTTACTAGCTGCATTATCTCCATACCAGCCCCCCACTGCCACCCCACCCCTGCCATAAGCCTAACCTGGGTTGTCAATTCTACAAAATATTTCATCCCTCTTGCTCCCCAGTCACATGGAATCTAAATCAATGACTCCAAATTTTCTGTGATAGAAGAGAATTACGTTGTTGATTTTCTTAGCCCAGTTGCTCTGCAGACTCTCTACAAGAAGACACTTCAGCAATGCATTTACATACTATAATCAGACTTTCCCAAACCACCTAAAAATCCCTTGACATTTAGAATCGCAAAGACATTCTGAGTCTTGTTAAAATCTATCTATAGCGGAAAGTACAAGATAGCTGTGTAAACATGCATTATTACAGAGAAATGGCTTGACCAACAACCCATACTGAGGTCTCCTTCAACAATGTACTATTATGAAGGCTAAAATTAGACAGTGAGATCACTCTAGAGGAAAAGAGACAATGCAATGTGGAGAACTCAAAAACACAGCACAAACAATAATTTGCTCACTTGCACACATGTACACACACAAAACACATTCATGGGGCAAAGCAGTTGAAAGCAGCTGTGGTGTCCAGAGGCGCTGGCATTGTGGGTCAGAGGATATGTCCTGCAGCTGTTGTTTCCTGTCTGGGCTGACGAAAGCAGTTTCTATCATCGCCAACCTTCTGCTTCCTATTCCTCTACGCTCATGATTCCCAAATATGACATGCTGTCAGTTCCCCCAACCCACAATTCCTTAATACTCTGTCCTCTCACACTTGAATTGCATTAAACTAAGAAATTAATCAACATGATTAATCTCTGAATCTGATTTTTGATCTATAGACCTTGCTTAGCAAATATTTAACTGACACCATCAGCATACATTATCTGTCTGCTTGGATGACTTCGCTCAGCAAAACTACCTATACACTCTGTTTTAACTCACAGTTCCAATTCTGAAAACATAAAGGGTTCGCTGGAGCAGTTCCATGGAAGAACCACTTTAGGATGGGTCTCAACAGAGCCATTTTTATAAATGAGATATGTTAATGTGAATTACTATTTTAAAGAGTTTAGCTACAAAAACCTTCAGTGAGACACAGTGCTGATGCTAATACTTCTAAATGGTTGCTATTGTGGCAGTTTGCCAAAATTCTGCCCAAATTGCTTCACATTCATTCATTATGAGTAAAAAGTGAAAAAAAAAACTTAAACATGAACACATTTATTTTAATTAAAAGTTTTAAAATGAACAAAAGTCCTAAATTCAAACATTCAAAAGTAATCATTAAGCTACATATAATGAGTGTAAACCAGCCTTGGAGGTTTCTGTGAAACTGAGACGGGTTTGGGATTTCATTTTCTTTTCCCCTGGGCCTTGAAGACTACACCCTCCCTAAAGAGTTTCCTCAGCTATTGGAGTTCTATGATACAGGTGGGCATCACACGCACTAATCCCCTAAACACGCACACACGTACGGGAGTGGCACATAGAAGAGGCTTTTGTGTGCCCCATTTGAAGTCACACTGAGGACACATGTTCTTACCAGAGGGTTGGCATAATTTACTGTTGACTGTTTCAGTGGATGACATTTTATTGGGTAGAGTCAATTACAGACAACCAACAGGCCACAAAACTGAAAGGGGAGGGGACAGGAGCTTTGAAGATGAAATCTTGAAGTCTCTGTTACCCTGGGAAAATGCGTGGAGATCAGATTATCTGAACTGTGAACGGAGAGCAAACTACATGGCAACAGACATGAAAGTGCCAGTCTGTTAGACTTTCCTATGGACATACCTGGACAACTAATAGATATTGGCTGAGGCTGACATCAAAGAGAGTTAAGTCCAAAACATCTGCAAACATTAAATTAATGGTTTGGCCAAACATCCTGTCCTAAATGTAGTCGATTAGCCAAGGCATATTTGGTTTCTGAAGTTTTCTTTTTAAACTTTGCATCTTTGCAGACTTACCTCAGACTGCATCAAATACTTAATCTCATCATGTCTTTTGGAGGCTGTATCACATACTTATATCACATACACATACAGACTTCATCTATGAAAACAATGCCCAAATCTTCCACATCATTAGTTGCATTAGCATCAGAGATTTAGTGCAAAACTAAAAAGAAGGGTTTTGGACAGAATGAGAGAATTGACTATGTTTGATTTTGAATTTTTTGTCCAACCATGGCAAAGCTTACCAAAAAAAAGCTTAGGCACTGTCATTTTATTCTGAAATTCTGAAATATATTTGTGAAACTCTTCCTTCGGCCACTGCACATTGCAGTTACATGATGCTTAATCTGCATCATGTAACTGCAACGTGCAGTGGCCGAAAGAAGAGTTTCACAAATATAATTCACCCTGGTCACCATACAGGCTAGGACCACTGTCACAGATTGAAGGGATAGAAGAAAAAAAGACACTTTCACTGGTGTTAAGGACATGGATCCTAATGTAAAATCCAGAATTTAAATGCGCAGTTTACGCATGGGATGGGTGGGGCGTGGCCAGCAACAGCTCATTTGCATAAAAGGGACAAAGCCCTTAAACAGCTTGTTTTGAAAGGGACTGAAACTGTGAAGAATAAAGCTGGTGAGATCTCTTTATGTGAGAGTGATTTTGTGCAAAGAACTTCATGAACATGTTTTGTATAGCCCATAGACCTATTATTACTTGGTTTTTTTTTTTTATGAGTTTTGCATAATATGTCCCCTTTAAGGAGGTGTGTGCTCTTGATGATGTTTGGTATCTTTGGAACAGTAAAAACAGGATATTTGTTTTTATATTTTCATGATATCAGAATTGCAATCTCCATATTCTAAAAAAAATCAGATCTCTCCCACCTCCAAATCTCATTTGAACCCCTGATTACCACTGTTCAGGGAAACTGTCTACAATTTTTAAGGTACAGTGTTACCAAGGGTTCAGAGCAATGCCACATAGGAACTATTTCTGCTACCCTAAAGAACAATTTTTTTAAAAAGGCATGTGACAGTGTGAGGAACATTCACATAATGGTAATGTTTTGTAATAATTTAAGGGATGCTTCTAGAAGCATTGCTGAGGTTGAGGTTCTTTGAACTTTAAGGCCTTGTCCACACAGACATTTGAATCTTGGATAAATGAACGCAATCTGAATGCCATAGGCGTTTTTGTAGCGTTTTGTATCTGCGCTTGATTGGCGTTACACTGGCGTTCGTCTGACGCTGTTTAACGCCAGCCTGCAGCCCAATGTGTAGTTTCGTGTATTCACCTGTGGGGGCAGTAATTATTCTCTCCAGATTTATGTTTATGTGTTGGGATTTGTAGTTTTACGTTTCCTTCAAAACTTGATTTGTCACGGTTCCCAGAACAATTGAATCATGGGACATATTCAGTCCTCCAGAACGTGAACCGAACACCATGTAAACGCATTACAGGCGTTTTCTTCGCGTTTGTCAGGATTTCGGCAGAAATTGACGCCAAGAAAACATTGGTTTTGTGTTTTGGCCCTCGAGCCTCTTTGTGTTTCTAAAGCTCCGTAAAAGAAATGGAAATCCGCGCCTGCGCCTCTATCCCCTGGAAATACATGACATATACAGACAGAACATTGAAAATTTTTAGGAAAACAAAACTGGCTATTCAGTGGCACGGCACAAAGGACCCTTCTGGCACCTTTTAAGAATATAGTTCAGGGTGTTTTCCAGTTATCCACAGCAGACACTCATAGGTAGAAAAATATGAGTGGAGAAAAGAGATTTTTTTTAACATGTAAATGATACAAACTTAAATGTACATGATGCTAAAAAGTGTAAGGAGGTCACTTCGTGCCTCAGTGTTTTAAAGGGACTCGTCTGATCAGTGCATCACGTTAAAAAGCTGAACCTCTAAGGATAAGCAAAGGATGTTTTTGGCCAGTTCTGCACTGCAGTCATGGGATCGAAGTTATGTAGTCATGAGAGTCCCATTTCACACATTCTACACGCAACAACCTGTACCAAACAGACTACCTCACCTGTCAACCTTTGATAACTTCCCCATCAGCATGGCCACAAAAAGTTTTGACAAAAAGAGCTGTTTGTGCTAAATCTTGGAGTACATGTGAGACTTCAGAGTGAATGCTTACACTAGTAACTGTAGTTTTGTCCGGATAGAAAATTCTCATTGTGAGAGATGAAAGATCATTTTGTTATTTGCAATTTAAGGGCATTTCAGCCCTTAAAGTGAACTCAGATTGATTAGTCAGCATATTTAGCGTATATGTGAACACACCAAACGAACTGAGACCAAATCGGGAGGTGGTTACAGTCCTGTTCACTTCAAGTCTGCGGCACGGTTCGGTTAACTCAAGCGCTATGAACACGAAGCACTCCGGGTTTACTTCGACAATTTTCGCCATCTAGCCTTGCTGTAGGTAGATCACGTGGTATAGCGCCAGGAAACAGGCAACAGACAATAAAGAAATAAACTAATCAATACAAACGAATGAATGAAAATATTTTTTTAAAAATTAGCCCACAAATAAATAAATAAATAAACAAATAATTGGGACCGTGTCAAGATCAAGTTTCTCTACCGAGTTGCACAGCCTCAAAGCATTCTTGCTCTCCATCAGATTAAGAAAAGTAATAGCATAGATCTTTGTGGAAAATGTAGATGTTTGGTAGAGCTTTTAACCATCTACTCTTATAGAGGAAAAAATTCCTAAGAATGGGGAACATGAAGAAACAGCACTGGCAGGTTGGATGAGGAACTACAGTATGAACAGAAAAAGAACTGAGACCCAATCTGAGCTGAAGTGGAGCAGAGAGAGAACCGAGTCCCCTTTCAAATGAACTCACACTGTGGACACAAAAAAAAACTGGAGTTCACTTTTTGGACCACTTCTAGAGGACTGAGTTCAAATCCTTTAACGAGGACTATATGTGAAAACACCCTAATAGAAGCGGGTCTTGTCATTTAATACGTTTCATATTTTTGCTATTGTAACAAAACTCATCTGCACAAGGCATTTATTTTACGTGTAAAAAATATTTTTTATTATTACTTTTGGCCCAATCATAATGAAATAATGCACATTAATAATAAAGAACAGCTGGTATATTACAAATAGTTTTCATATCACAAGGATGATATACTGTTGAAGTTAAGAGCAACTTTCTGACAGGTCCAGTCATGATTATGATTAGCAGTAGCTCTCTGCCAGCCAGGAGAACAGCAACTCATATTCTCTCCGTCCTGAGGTAGTAGTCTGTAAAGTGAAACAGGTGCTTGTGCTTTTGTGCATTACTGAAGCAAAAATATCCAGAACTTATCCATAGTCATGGAATGAGTTTGACTTTGTGCAGATAAGAGAAAAGAAGCTTATTGTACAAGGTAATACACCATATACTAAGAACCAGAGGCATAAAGGAGAAAATTGTTCACTTTTTGAACTATTAAAACAAACTGCAGCTGTTTACGAGTAAAGCCCCGCCCTTTGATAAAACTTGCTAGTAAAGGTATAAGACGAACAACTTGCTAGTAAAGGTATAAGCGGGAAAAGGCCATCCTTATTGAGGAGAGGGCATCACCAAGGTGGCCACCAAGGGTAGACATTCCTTTAAGGACTTTGTACAGATGTAGAAAGACATTAAACTGGGAAACACTAGCATATTTCATTAACAATCAAATAATTGGCTTGCGGTTGAAAAAGTTAATATCTGGCTAAATCACATTTCAGTTTGTTTCATCTGGCACTCAGGCATATAAGGTGTTGATGGAGCATAGCAACTTCCAGCATCACCAGTCCAGCCTCCTATTGACATCTGACCCACTCTTATTAAGACTCTGACACACTGGTCAGTAATCTGCAGCAAACTCCTCTGATGTTTAGCTTTGATTTCCCCTCTTTGAGGACATGAGTCAAAGAGGGGCTACCAATCAGAAAACAAAGGCTATTTGAGCCGGGGCTTGACTAGTCATGTCCTTCACGATCCTGTAAAGAGCTCAGCATAAGAGCAACTCTCGGCGGCTGATGTTTTCTCCTGAGGAATGCCATTGGAAGACACACTGTAAGGCCTGTGTGGATTAGGGCTTCAGGCTGCAAATGAGTGGAGTCTTTGTTTCTCTCCAACTGTGGGTATATTTATAGATGTGTGCCATGTGGAGGAGAAGGCATTAGTGCAAATCTCTTGCTAGGGTCCAGTCACTATCAACCAGGATGTGCCTTTTCAACAACAATAATTGCAGAAGGATCTCAGTGAATCTTAAAAAACAGTTTTACTTAGCCCCTACACATCCAGTATGCAGGCCATGTTAAAACAGCCACTTAGTCTATATCAGACCAAAGTCACTTGTTGCAAAGCAAAATTGATGTGGAATGTGGAGTTGCCTAAAGTATAGATAGTTCAGTACTTTAAATACTGCAGTGTTGCCAACATTGCAATAAGGTTAATCATTTTGCACTTGTTGAAATGAGCTAGTACTTTATTCACAATGCAGTTTAGCTGCATTCTAAAAAATGAAACTAAAGGTTTCAAAAAGGTCTTTTAATATACATCCCACATAAGAACAATTTTAATTCCCTGAACAACTTTTTAATTAAGGTGATGTGTGCATGTAAAGAAACCAAACAGCCCCCATGTAAGGTTTTACAGCAATTAAAGGATTTCCTGGAAACATGCTTTTAAGCCAAGATCTATTTAGGGAAGTTTTATTTTTAAGCATAGGCTAATTTCCATTAGTGTATCTCACATATCTCCTTTTTGTTTTAAAGACAGTATGATGATTTTATTTATTTATTTACTTTCTTACTTACTTAATTACTTTCCATGGTTTTTAGTATTAATAATTTTGATACTACTGGGTGTTATCAATATTCTAATACTGTGACACATCTAGTCAAATACCAAAATGCTATAAAAATGCACTAAAATGAGTACTGGTGGTGCTGGAAAATGTCATAAAAATTGATTCTTTTAACAAAATCTTCTAGAGATTTAAGAATTTCTATAAAGAAAAAGTACACACTTACAAAGTATTCTATAGAATGGTATACTATTAGCACCAGGATTAGATATAAAATTAAAAAAATGCAAAAACGCAGGAAAGGATCCATATGACAGGAATTCTATATGGGTTACAGAAATGATTCCTTGTGAAATGCCATATGAGACCCATTCAATATCAGGCTCTATTTGTATACCATTTTTGTATATGGCATGTCTGAATGTGAAGGTCTAAAGAGGTCTACACTTTAAAGTCTATATACTGTCTGAAACTTTACACAGTCAATAGCTTAGCATTACTATGGTTGCTACACTTAATTTTCTCTCCCTATCATAGTATTTCTAACTTATCTAATAAAGTCAACTAGTTTGAACTTGATCTACACCCCCTGAAGTTATGACTGATGAGGTCTATGATACATCCTATTACCACGAAAGTGCAAGACAGGATGCCCAACCGCACTTTCACATGGTGTATCTGAGTAATGCAAGAGAAATAAAAAGAGGTGCAACGTACATGACTTCATATAAGTTAATAGCCATAAACTTTTCATTTATGGAAAACAATTTAAGGTAAAAAATCAGTGCTCAGAGCACAATCAAATGAGCTGAAACTGTATACTCTTTGATGTGATCAAAGGCAATAATGTGGGTTTCTTCCCCACATCTAAGCAGACTCACCTTCTCCGCAAAGATGAAAAGCCTGCACACCCAAAAAGGAAGTTTCCAAATGAATCAGAAACTAAAAAGGGTAACCAGCCCTTGGTGGATGGGTTGCTTTTTCCTGGCATATACACAACAAACACAGTTGAACTCACTCTCCAAAACGGATTTCCCGGATGGGATGCAAGGCCATTTTCACTCAGGTCAGAAACAGACCTTTCACTGTATTGGCTCAAAACTGCACTGGGATAGTAAAGATGAACTGATAGGTACGACAAAGGAAGAAAAGGACTAAGCATTACTGACACTTGGTTAGTCCATAAAGGACTACAGTTTTAAAAAGTTATGGTACTCTGAGTGATGCTACAAAATAACTTTTGATTCCCCAAAGTGTGAAAAAACTTTCTAAACGTCCCAGAACCTCCACGCCAGTTAATGTGTTTTTCCCACAATCACATGTCCAAGCTGTGAGCCATTTAGGGAACTTTAATTTTCAATAACATAGTCCCCCTGAAGAGACATCACTTCGCCCAACTGCCTGTCTGTCCCATTCAAATAGATAACAACCTAATTATCAATCTGCTGATCTGCTAATTAGTATAACGGTCCACTGTGTAGCTTATTTTTCAAGAGTACATCCTCACTGTCATCACTGAAACAGTACACTCAGGATTTCAACAGAGAAAACGGGGGCAGAGAGCTGAGGTACCCACGACTGGTTTCATTTTAGTTATTGGGGTGTCACACATATGAACAGCCACAGTGACTATATGCTGAAATGTGTGCAGACTTCTTCACTACTGCCTCACTGACATTAACGTAGTACAGGTACAGGCCCACCAGGTGAATACCCCAGTCTCTTCATCAACATTGTCTGCTGACTGCTAGGTTATTTCTGAATATCTTGATCTGTACGTTAAATAATGTAATTACACATACTTTCCTACATTAGATCTCAGCCTGCAAAGATCATGTGTTTACAGGAACTTATATAATCAATTTAGGCTTAATTTGAAGTACACTGAACTGTGAAAGACTACAATAAGTAACGTGGGGACTTACAGTTAGAGTCTGTGATCTCCATCGCGGTAGGAGCAGTGGAAGCGATTTCACAAGTTATTGAAACTGTGGCTCCCACAGACTTGAACGTACGGCGCGTCAGTGGCCAACACAACACTGACACTGTGGAGACCACGCGAGAGCAGCGTTGTTTCTTCCCACCAGTATTCGGGCTGAACTGAGATTGGCTACGAACTAATATGTACCAGCAGTGCGTGTCCCTGCAGATCCGCCTCCTGGGCTTGGATTTGCTGGTAGCTCATTCTCAGGAGCAGCCTGCCTATCGTCGGTCCCGAGGAAATGAGAGGAGCGCAAACTCGAGCAGGAGGCGGGACATGTCTGAATATGAGTGGGAAAAATAATGAACGTGTCTCTAAAACATTCCCCTGAACATCTTTTTTCCAGGATCCTAGCGCACCATGGAACAGATAGGCCATTTGTGTCTAAAAGAATTAAAATTGCTATACTACTATACTATACTATATTATACTATACTTTATACACTCTGCACACTAGTACTGTGGTAATAAACAATTCTGATATTCTATGTAGTAGTTGCCAGTTGCCATTTTTGGAGGCACTAGTGACACCAATGATCATCACCCATGACCAAACACACTTATATGTACAAAAATGTATCTTGATCAAACTGTTACTTTCATAAATTCTACAATAAAAATCCAATAATGTTTTTAAATAAATGTTGGTTTATTAATATTATTTTTGTATTTTCATCTACTTTCTTTGATTAAATGTTTTTCTTTGTTTTTCTCCACAGTTTCCGTTTGTTGTGTTAATGTACTGTTAATTAGGCATATTTGTTCAGTTTTATCTTTTGCTTTTTTGTTTCACTTTCATTCTTCTTCTTCTTCTTCTTCCTCTTCTTCTTCTTCTTGAATTAAACACTTTAAATAAATATAGAGGTATATAGATGTGTCAGAAGTGGGCCTTTTAATTAAATTAATACCCCCTAAAGTGCAACTACTGGGAGGTTACTCAGTATGTAATCCTGTGTTAACAATACAGAACACAGAAACATAATTTAGTATTAAGTGTCACAGTACCAGTCAGCGACCGCTAGAGGTCGCTGCAGAACCAGGTACTTCCCATAAGCCACAGCTGAGGAGAAGGTCTAATTTACCCTGGTAGGGGATGTATTTAAGGGGCACCTTCCTCAGCTGTGGCATGGACGCATTATGTTATGTTTTGGTTGGTTCTCTCCTATCGTTCTCCTCCTCATCTCCCCTCTCTCCTCTTTCTCCTCGTCATCCTCTCGTCTGGCCCCCGTGCCTTGTTTTCATTTTGTAGTGTTCTGTTTTGTGTAGTTCATAATAAAAGCCTGCATTATGGAAATCCGCGCCTGTGCCTACCTCTCTCCTTCCCGGTTCGGACAGAACCCTGTGACATTAGGCTCATGTATTAATAGTTAATGCATTAATTTGTCTACTCATTATGAGAGGTGTAGTGTGTCTTGGCTCCAGTTAATAGCTTGTTTCATTGCTTTACATTCAATAAGAAAAAGGTTGGTGTGAAGATGACAGGTTGAGCCTCCTGAAGCTTTCACGCCTCCAGAGGAGTTGGCATTCGCCAACAACAGAGGGAGGCCTATTGTGGAGGAGTAGAGGGAGGCTTCACACGCAGCCCCTTCTGGCAAAACATGCCTTCAAAAGTCATTTCAATCCTGCCGCACGAGTTGGCATGAGCTGGAGATCACATGTCATCTAAGGATTGAAAGTCATTCGCTCATTCTGCTATTGTAACATCAAAGTCATGTTCCTATAAGACAATCCTGAATAAAAAGGTGTACCACAGTGTTAAACAAGGACATCATTTATATCAGGGTAGACCAGTAGCCTATGTGGGAGAGAACTTGTCAGGCAAAGAGGGAAGAAATGTGAGATGCCCTCCAGATGTCCAGTACATTAAATTCATAACCAATAGGGATTAAGGATGAGGCCAACAAAATGCAAATCGACATGTTCAGGATACATTTCACTGCGTGCTGTACTTGAATAACTATGCACGTGACAAATAAAGAATATTGAATTATCACCTTATGTGGATCCAGTAAGTGGAGAGAAGGTGAACTTTCAGTATGAAATCATGTAGTCCCTAGCCCAAATATCAGATCAATTAAGACAATCAATTAAGATACCTGTGCATTTATTTCCGATTTACATAATCGTCCTCATGCTCTCCCAGGGGTGTCCTGATAGTGATGTGTGTGCAATTTAATTACCCGTGGGAATACCACATGGGAAAATGTGTTCAGTTTAAGCCTCACTTCACCTGTGCAAATGGACTATTTTACAATAAAAAATAAAGATAAAAATAAAACAACTTACTAAAGTTGTCCCGCGGAGGTCCCGCGGTTCTTCCAGGCATGCCATTGGCTGCAAAGAAATGGTGTGAGGAGGGGCGGGGCTTGTGGGAGCGGATTTACGCTGAACCGCGTTTTAAGTAAGAACATATCCTAAGACGCTGCGTAAATTACCATGGTAACACACCTCGGGTTAAACCTATTCACCTTTCGTAGTATAGGTTACTCACGTGGCCAGGTTACTCACGTGGCCAAGTTACTCTCGAATTTAGTGTGATAAGCCAGTAGTCGCGGTTCGTGGCCCCAGGTTTTATTTGACAATACAACGCTCCGTCCTGCCTCTAAATTTTAATTGCCAGAAAATCATTTTGTTTCTAGTATTTTATTATTATTATTATTATTATTATTATTATTTCTTTGGCTTTATTTCAGAAGAAAAAATATTTATAACAAACTATTGAGTTTTCAGCAGTCTCTGATTCAAGCTCTCTAAAACTGCCTTACCCACAATAAACAAAACAAGTACTGACCCAGAGCTGTAGAATCAAGATTTTATTTGAAATTCTCTGTTCTTACTGTTTCATTACACAGTTGGCTCCTCCTGCTGGGGTGGCTGCAGGCCTACATCACTTTAGGTAAAGTGCTGCACCCAGCTGGTAGCCTTCTAATATCAGCACGGCTGTCACTGTACTGCGTTCTAGAACATGTTTGTTTGGGGGGGGGGTTTCAAAGCGTTAATCTTTAACGTATACCTGTCAACCGGGACACTGTCCAGTGGACCCCAGTACAGATGTCCACACAGGTCTACAATGGATGCAAAAATATTTTCTTTTGACTGCACTTCTTTTCAACCATTCATTTTCACAAGCTAATACGTAAAATTAGATGTTACTCAAAAGTACTTATTTTGCAGGATAAAGCTAGAATATTTTTTGCCACTGCACAAGTAAAATGAAACCAGGTTAATTCTCATTAAGATAAAGAGTATATGTGGAAGATAAGTAGTCAAACATTTAACCACAGAAAAAGGATTTAATCTATGCTGCAATAATAGATATATCATAATGACAGCATGTGTAAGATGCAGATGCATATAAAAGAACCACTATGGTTCTGTTTGTGGGAAAAAGTAATGCTGTCATCTCTACAAGATGGTGAATGCATGTGTTGTGTTCATCAGAAGAACAGTGCCGGCCTAAATATTTTATCCCTACAGCTGAGGGAGGGTCCACTTGCTCTGTTATGCTCTGTTATGCTGGTGGGCAAATAGACAGATCGCTTTAATCCTATGACAAAATATTTCCCTTTTAATTGGACTAGTCACTTCCAAGTTGACAATGGCCTCCATTCACAGAGCAAATGAATCCACGAAAGGTTGGATGAGTGTGAAATTGTGCAGCCAGCAGATCTCAATCCAATTAAATTAAAGTACTGTCTAACTGACATGTTAGGCAGCACTTTTATCACCCCAGTTATTAAAACACCACCTAAGGAAATATCTTTCAGATGAATAGGGTCCCATCCCTCCAGCACAGTTCCAGAGACTTGCAGAATCTATGAAATGTACTAAGTTGTTAATGTGAATTGCAGTCGTCCAGCACTTTGCTTTGTGTCTGTTTTTAATTTGTCACTCGTTTGTAGCAGTAGCTTCAAAGCAATTCACCCACATACATTCCTGTTTGATATGAAGTCTAAGGAAATTAATTGAACTTAATTCAACTTAAATGTAGTTGAACTTAAATGTACTTTAATTTAACTTAAATACATTTTTTGCTGAATTAAATTAAATTGAACTTAAATGTACTTAAGTTCGGTTGAACTTAAATACACTTTATTGAACCTAATTGAACTTAAATGTACTGAAAATAAAATTAACATTAATTTTAATATCATAATAGTCTATGTTTCTCTAAACTTCAGATCATTTTCCAATCACAGCTTCACAGGTTCAGACCTATTCGTGGTCTTTTATTGTGAAAGCAGCTGGATGAAGGGGTTTTATTTTGAAAATGTTCTTTCGCGCGGAGCGTGTTTTCTGATGTTGGTGCGGTTCCTCCTGATTTCTCCACTTTAAGAGGCCTGCGGGAAATCTGTTTCAACTTCACAGCACGAATAAAGAGCACAGCGCCACTGAACACAGATAGAAGATTCGTTTAAAAAGTGGACTGTTAAAATGTGCTGCACCGTGTTCGTGTCTAGCTGAACATTTTTAAAGTGGCGAACATGTCTGTAGAAGAAGCAAATTCAGAAACAATTTCTCAGGTATTGTTAACATTTGAGAGGTGTATTATGTATCCGTACCAATCTCGTGGTTTAAATGAAACATTTTCTGTGGATGATCTCCCTTTAAACTGTATTAGTGTGAAGTATTTCGAGTCTGATAACAGTCACTGTGAAGTAATGTTAGACCTGTCAGTCTCGGTTAAAATAATCTCAATTAAAGAAGACGTACTCTACATTTTCCCCTAAGATTTATGTCTGATCTATGGTCCACTTGTAATGTTTGTGTGGTTTCATGTACAAAAACCATTAATTTATACTTGATCACTTTCCTGTGCTTATTTGCACTTATAATTAAAGGGACCGTATGTGTTACTGTGGCTTTAAGACTAATGTATGTATGTGACCTCGAATCTGATGAACTGAAATGCTCCCTGTAACCCCAGAGTAAATGGGAAGGATAAACTGCTGTGGGCTGAATAAGTGGATGCTTTTATATACACTACGAAACACAATGTACTTAAAATGTGCTTAACCCTACCTTAATTTACCCTGAAATTACACCAAACCCCTTAATTTGAATTAAGTGGCCATTAATTTATGAACCAATCCCTTAATTTGACCTTAAAAGTGGATTTAAGGCTTGTGAAACCCGTAAGGAGTGTGAAACCCCTTAATCTTAAACATAAGGCATTAATTCTTCTATTGTTTAAGGGGCAAATTTGAAAAATTAATCTGCACTCTTCCCCTTAATTTTCCTTAATTTCCTGGAAGTTATGATGAAAATTAAGGTAATTTTAAGGGGTAAAATTAAGGGGTCTGGTTTTGTAGTGATAATTGCACTGGTTTTCATAAGGATAATACACTAGGGAATATACATTTTCCATGATATAGGCCATCACCCCTTCTTTGTTAATGAAGAATAGAATGGTCTTCCTTTGCCTATGACCCCATTCCAAAAGAAGAGGCACATTTATGAAGAATTTTGTGCTATAAAGTAGTAATACTATTAGCAGTTTTGTCTTTGAGTGATGGATATCAAGAAAATGTACTCAGTATACATAGGTTTGTCAGTCTAAAAGATTACCACCACATGGTTCACTCCTCCCTTTTCTGTAACGGACACTGTGAATTGGCACCCTTATCACAAAAGGCAGAATGTGGGGCGGAGACATGTCTACCTTGATAATGGGACAATGTATCTGTGTGCCATTCTGCACTTTCTCACTCAAAGTGCCCAACATATATCATTATCGCAAATTACATAAAAACTATGGCAGATGGACCATATAAGTACATCAGGGTAAGAGGAGGCTGTACATCAGGAAGCTATCATTTGACTTTTAGATTTTGTTGATTTATTGAAAAGGCGATATTTGTCCAAAATGAGCTTGGGGATAAGGAAATCTTCTGTATATTCTGACAGGATGGAGACGGCAAAGTCAGCAGAGTCATCCGTATTGGAACCAGGAAAAGTCAGGTAAGTAACCAGTAAAGTGTTTAATAGTTAATAAATATTTTCAGTATCACTCAGTAGTTTTTTTCAGTAACTCGACATATTTTGAAGATTCTGTACTTGGATCGGTTTAGTTGATATACATTAATATAACTTCATTTTGTTCATTTTTATGATCTGAAATTTGTAATTTTACATTTTTCCAAGAGAGTACTTTAACACATCAGTGTGTTATCTTAAATGTTAAATATCTCTGGTCCATATGGTTCTTGAACTTGCCTGAGCATAAATATGATTTTTTTCAAACAGATGAAGCCATATGACAGAAGTAAAAAAGTGTTTTAGCGTTTTGGCCACATGAGACTAGAAATCCCAAATAAAATGATTGTGAATAAAAATATAAACATATAGCTAATGAAAACAAATCTTTTAAAAGTGTACTGTTAGATGTCCATCCAAGGTAGATCATTTGCATTCAATTTGTAATGTATATTTGATCACTTAAACCATGTTGTTGTAACAGTAATTGGTTAAATTACATTTGTGATGTGTGCATTTATTAAATCAGTTGTTGTAGGTGGCTGGGTTTACAGCCTGCAAATGCAGTTTTTTACTAGTCTAATCTCCTTTTGTCCTAAAGCTAGCTCGCATTCAAACAGACAGTGTTGCCGAGAAACTTAAAGAGTTGTACCCTGATGTGCGCTTGGAAATAGGTAAGATCATATTGTGTAGTATTACATGGAGAATTATAGTTCATATCTTGTTAGTATGAAGGGGTTTTATGGACAAGGTTTTCATGCTGAACAATTTTCTTTTTAGTGGCAATGTCAACAACAGGTGACAAAATACTTGACACAGCACTATCAAAGGTAAGTCTCTTGGGTTTACTGAAATATAGAATCTGTTAAGCCTGATATCTAGCATTTGTAGAATGTCTCATGTCTGAAAACTGTATTCTGTAAAATGAAATGAGAAATGCAAAATATTATCCCGTATGACTGAAATTTTGCTTTCTGCTTCTCTCTCTCTTTCCTTTGAACAAACTGAGGCCATAGTCATGTTTTTATACGAAATTGAACTAGAGTTAGTCAATTTGTTATTTATTTTTGTTTGTCATTTAATTATTTATTTTATAATATGTGCCCATGAATCACAACCTTTTACAACAATATTTACAACCCATTTTTTTGGGTCAAAGATAGGTGAAAAAAGTCTTTTCACAAAGGAGCTGGAGAATGCTTTAGAAAGAAATGAGTAAGTGATAATATTCTTTGCATCCTACTAGTGTTCACTAATTTGCTGTTTTGATCTGCCCAGTGGTCTACTGTAACAAAGTGGTGCTTGTGTTCATGTATAAAAGATGCTGTTGACCCTTGTGTCTCTATAGGGTGGACCTGGTTGTGCACTCTTTGAAGGACTTACCCACAGTTCTTCCTGTGGGTTTTACTATAGGAGCTGTGCTAAAGTAAGTCTGACAACAGTGGGGCCTCTATGTTTAGAAACAGATGTAGTAGTTCAAAGCTTTTCAGATCTTATTAACCTATAATCAGTCTTTTAACAAAAAGGGTTTGATCTCAAAAGCTGGTCAATTAACAGGCAGCATGGTTATTAAATGTTTAATGCATGTATGTATGTGATAATGCAAAGGTACTTTTTTTTGTCTATAAAGACGAGAAAACCCGCAAGATGCAGTAGTTCTGCACCCCAAAAATGCTGGGAAATCCTTAGATTCACTACCAAATAAGAGGTATGAGCTTTACACTGGTATTTACACTGTCATGCCTTTATCCATGTTTTATATGTTCTGGAGTGAATTTTGTAATGGCTAGTAAAGAATGCTCCGAATGTTTATACTTTTTTAGCATCATAGGCACAAGTTCTCTTCGCCGGGCGGCTCAGTTAAAGAGAAGGTTTCCTCACCTGGAGTTTAAGGATATTGTATCTTTTTAATGCTTTGTTCCTGGTTTGAGTGGTTAGTTGTGGTTTTGTTGGCTTGTTTTTTTTACGTCACATGTATGATATGGGATTGTTTCTGAACAAAGTGTCTTAGAGAGGCAATCTCAACACTCGACTGAAGAAGCTGGATGAGAACAATGAGTTTTCTGCTATTATCCTGGCTGCAGCAGGGCTGAAGAGAATGGGTTGGGAGACCCGCATCAGTCAAGTATATCTCTTTATGAAGTTCAGAACATTGTCCTTTCCACTGTGCAATACTTAATCACTAAATCTCAACTATATTCTAGTTATTTAATCAGATGCCATTTAAACTCCTAATGTAATTAGGTACATGTGTTTCACCTTGTAGTTCTCCAGTAGGCTAATATCATGTCAGTGTATTTACTTGTTTTGTTTTCTCAGATCCTTGATCCTGAAGATTGCATGTGTGCTGTTGGACAGGTGGGTTGGTGGATGTTTTATGATTGTAAAGGTTTTTTAATTATATTTATTGGGGGGAGGGGTCTAATTTACATAAATTCCCCCTTGTAATCAGCCAAGACATGTTTGGTGTCTGAAACTAGAGTCTAGTTTTGAACTGAAGGGCTTGCTGTTTTGTGTGTAGGGGGCTTTAGCTGTGGAGGTAAGGTCACGGGATCAGGACATTCTAGAGATGGTGTCAGTGCTGCATGATCCTGACACAGTCCTGCGCTGCATCGCAGAGAGAGCTTTCCTCAGACGTCTGGTAAGAATCCAGCCTTTAATATTGAAATATTGGTCATTTAGACATTCATTAGTCTGTCCAACTATTTGCGCACACACACTTCTCTCTTGAAACATCATTCCACCCTACAATGTCAGTTGTGGGTTTTTCCTGTCAATATGTCGCTGTTTATTGCAGGAAGGAGGATGCAGTGTTCCAGTTGCTGTTCACACAGAAGTGAAGAATTCCCAGGTAGTGCAACACTTAACACTACACACACAGTCAGTGACATAATTTTTCTACTTTGGTTTGGTTGGACATGTCGGTTATATTCTAATCCAATGAGGGTAACCCATACAATTGATTCTCCCTTTATATCATAACTTGAACTGTAAGTACTTGCAGGTAATCTAAACTGTTTTGGCTTTTTATTAAGGATTTTGTTGTTTTTTTGTTGTGTTTTTTTTTCTCAGCTCTATCTGACTGGAGCAGTGTACAGTTTAGATGGCTCGGATAGTCTGAAGGACACAATGCAGGCCAGCATTGTTTCAGACAATCAGGTTAATATCCCAATCATGATCATTTCAAACAGTGATATCAGTGGAATTGTGTATAAATAGGGAGTGGTGCTTATAAAAAATATACTTCACAAGCTATTTTCATGTCTTTTCTTTTAATATTTTAATAACAATTAGTTAATTAGGTAATAAATATTCTAAACAACAGTAAATGTACAACTAGAATGAAAACTGTAAACACATGCTGTTTCAGTACAGCAAGAAAAGGTTGACAATAGTGTTATGTTTCTACATGGTCTACATGACAGGAGCAGGAGAAGGTTGATGAGAAAGTCCAGCGTGTGGGGATCACAGCACTAAAGGTGTCAGGATCTGCTCAGGACGCCGCAGAGAAGCTAGGGGTGGACCTGGCCAATCTGCTGCTGACTAAGGGGGCCAAAGAGATTCTGACTGTGGCTAGACAGCTCAATGATGCACAATAGTTTTCTTTATATACCACCATGCAGTGTTCAAGTAAAAGTGACACTTCAGACAAGTAAACCAGTTTACACTTTGTGTGTAACACAATATCTTTACAGATTCAATAACGCATGCCCTGACTTGACCTACATACTTATTTCTGTGGTGAAATATTTGATCATAATGACCTGTGCCAAGTACAAGTCACTGACAAGAAAATGTTCAGACTTCACTATGTAGCAATGTTGATATTTTGTGAATTCACAGGTTTAAATGATAATCATTTCACACCTGCTGCTAAGACTCTGATAACATAGCTGATAACCTTATGATAGCTGGGTGCCTAAGAAGACAATGCTGTTTTCAGCAGTCTTTTCAAGCCTTTTAACACTGTTGTGTATTTATTGAACCTGCTGAGTGTTTATTGTACATTACCTTATTTGCCAGTGTACACATGACATAGTCATTTCTGTTACACTGTAGAGTTTTTATGTGACACAATATATGTATAAATGAAGCTTGAATTAGTATGTGTTAATTTTTTAAGCATTCATATGTGTAACTACCATTTGTGAGCTGATTACTCATTTAAATTGAATACCATGAAATATACTATGAACAGAGAAACTCACCATTATTTGATTGCTGTTTTATGTTAATGTTTTAACACAGGTTTTCTGATAACATAGTTTCCCTTGATGTTCTTGGTTATCACTTAAGCTTCCCTTTTCCTATTAACTGGGAAGGTAACATGTTTAATTTCTGGTCTCTGGTACTTCCTTCTTTAAGAATCTGACATGTACAAGTCAATATGCATTGATGCAGAAGAGTGTTATCGTTCACTTTTGTTCCCAACATTCAGTCAAGGGTAGACTCCTCACTGTGCATGCAACCCTGCTTGTTTTGTAGTGCCTAAATCATTCTTAAAGGGACACTGTGGCCAAAATTGACAATTTAACCATCACTACATCTGTTGTCAACATGCCTGCTATAGCTGTACCACAGTGATAAGGTCAAAGGAAAATGAAAGGTTGTTTGTACTTTTTCAGGCTTGCTTTGTTTCTTCTTATTATATTATTATTCAAACCAGTGTATTATGAAAAATCAAAAGTAGATTTCTCTATCAGACATTAAGCATCTTCAGCTAAATGATACTGAAATTTTTCCTACTTGAATTTTTCTGTTTGTGTGTGTGGGGGGGCACATGTTGATTCATTAGAAATGAACCAACATTGCATTCTGTATATGAGAAGATAAGAAAAAAAATACTGAATTCAAAGCTTTCTTAGTTGCTTTGTCTTTCAGCTTGGTATACAATATAGTATTGCAAAACTACATATATGTAAAAATGCTGACTTCCAAAGTCGCATTCTGGTCTTTTCCTCTTCGTATTCTGGTCATCCTTTTGCTTCTTCCCTTGCCTCAACGACGAGCCTTGACAAGGCCCGTCCTTTTTAGCCATATCTCCCAATTCTATTGGTCCAGTATCTGTCAATAACTGCACCGAGCCCTCTCATTGGTTGAGAAGAGCAGGGCTGGTCACACGATTTCCAGAACGCTGCAAATATCGCCGAAGGTTGAGAAAGACGGCATTTCCTGTGGTATTGCTGAGCTACAGAAATTTAGTGAGGCTTGCAAAGTATCTGGTCAGTGCCATTTTTTTTTTTTCAGATTTAATGTCTTAATCAGGTAGAATCTTCTGTGCGTGTCCTAGACTACACCCAGAAGTAGCTAGCCTGCCAGGGGTAAAGATGTCTGAACCAGCAGTGGCCGACACTCGCCGGTTAAACTCGAAGCCCCAGGACCTCACGGACGCTTACGGACCTCCGAGCAATTTTCTGGAAATCGACGTGTACGACCCTCAAACCATTGGAGTTGGACGGAACCGCTTCACCACTTACGAAGTCCGAATGAGGGTGTGTGTCAGTGGGAGAGCTGCAGGCTGCCCCTGTTCGGTTTCCACTGGAAACCGTTTTGGAATTTGGCTCGGCCTACTGAACTATCTCACGCTAGCTACCCTAGCTTGTCCGATTTATCAGATTATCGTTCGTTAACTGACCTAAAATAACCATAAACATGACTTTTGTTTAACTCTTTGTTTTATCTCTAACTGCATATTCTGTAAATATTCCTCATTGAACAGCTAATTAACTAAGCTAAGCTAACTGTACTGACAGTACCAGTGGACTGACCAACTTAGCCAGAGCAGATTTTTTGATTAATCGATTTTGCTATAATAGCGATAGTTATGGCTAGAAGAATGTGTGCTTACTGAATTAACCGATGCAGCAGTTCTTCAGACTTAAAATTTAAGCTAACGTCGCCGAGAGGTTTTTTATGACTACCTTTTCATGTATATGTTCAAACGTTTGCTGAAAACAAAACATATTTATTGTAACACGGAAATCAAATTCTAATACTGCTCAAAAAGGCCTTATGTTCGGCTCTATTAAACATAACATACACATTTTTAATTCAAGCCCTTAGAGGCCGTGTTGAGAAGGCAGTTAACTGTTCTGGCCTTTTATTTTGTCAACAGACCAACCTCCCCATTTTCAAGTTGAAGGAGTCATGTGTTCGCAGAAGGTACAGCGACTTTGAGTGGTTGAAAAATGAGCTGGAAAGAGACAGTAAGGTAATAAAACAGCAGACAGCATTTTGCTACACCCGATTTTAAAGCAAAGCGAAGCAAGCCTTTTCATTCATTGCACCTAAAATGTATATGGTGGCCTAGTGGTTAGGGAGTTGCCCCTGCAGTCAGAAGGTTTTGGGTTTAAATCCCAGGACTGCCAGTGGCACCACTGAGATACACTTGAGCAAGGTACCGTCCCCAAACACTGCTCCCCGGGTGCTGTGTTCCTGGTTTCCCACCACATTCACTTGGTGAATGGGTAAAAAACAGAGAAAGAATTTGTGCTGTCCACACCGCATGCTGTGCTGTGTTTCACATATGACAAAGGGGCATTCTACATACTCTACATTCATTGTCCATTTTATCAGCGTAACATATGTTTAAGGTACAGACTTGTGATTTACAATTACAGACTATACAATGTTTGCGCCACACACCAGTGCTGCTGGACTTTTTAAACACTGTCTTTGCTTACTGTCCACCTTATTAGGCACATCTAACTTGTTGGTCCACCTTGCTGATGTAATTTTATTGATGATAATTCATCTGATGTTGCAGAGGTTTTGCACAGTCATCCTCTAGTCATTAATCAGTTGGGCAGTTATTGGCCACAGGACAATAACTGGCCACAAGGAAAGATGAATTTGTTTGCATATTCATGGCTTAAAAACTGCGATCAGAAGGTTGTGGGTTCAAATCCCAACACTGCCAGTGTCATCAAGCTGCTCCCCTCACGCTGCTCCCCATGTGACCCTTGTTGGTGCTTCACTTGGTGAATGGGTTAAATGCAGAGAAAGAATTTCAGACTGTTCACACTATGTTCTGTGGTGTGTTCATGCATGACTGTAATGGGCCCTCTACTTTACTTTCAGACATGATTGATGATGTATAGCAAAACTTTACAACATTTTATGATGCTCCACTAGTGGTACCTTTGCCTAAAGCACTACAATAGACGAATTAATAGAGATTTTGAATTTTGAATTTCTGTTTCCTGAACAGGCCACACCTGCACATAGTTATGTTTTCAGTGAGAGGGAAAGTGTAGCCTCCTCAGCTTTATTCTCTGTCAAATTCTTTGGCAAGAGTCTGTAATTAGAAGTCTGGAAAGATGTGGGCCTCCACACAACTGGTAGCCAATGATTATAGTTACTATAGTGCAATTAAGTATAATATATAAATAGTTCTTGATATGTAGTATGCAAAATGGCTGTTTGGTGTTTTTGTGACTCGTTAAAATGTACATATGAAAATGTGTTCTAGATTGTTGTGCCTCCTCTTCCTGGAAAAGCTTTGAAGAGACAGCTCCCCTTCCGTGGTGATGAGGGGATATTTGAGGAGTCCTTCATTGAGGAGAGACGAGTTGGACTTGAACAGTTCATCAACAGGTTGAGACCTAAAATATGATTTACACAGTAGTTGACCAAAAAACCCTGAAGAGATTCAGTTCGAATATAATTTAGAAACACAATCCAGAAACACATGATTATGAAACAATTAGGGATCGTCAAAATTTGGCTACTATCTGGGTTGTAGCACGCTATGTTATCACTCTTTTTTTTTTTTTGAGCTTTGGTGTATTTTTTCGTTTCTCTGATTTTTCAGAATTGCTGGTCACCCCTTGGCCCAAAACGAACGCTGTCTTCACATGTTCCTGCAGGAGGAGAGCATTGATCGGAACTACATCCCTGGAAAAGTACGGCAGTAGGGCTTTCCAAACTGGGACTCGGGGAGGGTCTTCTTACTCCTGTTATCAACTTCTATTCCAACTCCTCTGCAGACACTGCAGAGTAACATTTATTTTTACACCAAGTAAATCTAGATGCATCATAAACAATGCAGGACTTGAGTATATTGGGCAGAAAATGTTTTGTACACGTGTCTGAGAGTTGCTCTTTACACTCACAATGTATTTTGTTTTATCACATACATGCAATGTCAATGTTAGAGTGTGGTGTGCGTTATATGATTATACATGATATCAGTAGCACTAAACAAAGATGGTTGGCTTATGTCTTTGTCCTCTAAGGCAGCTATTAGTCTATGCTATGAGAATGCAAAGCATATTCCAGGTGCAATTCAGAAGTGCTTACTTTTCCTTCAGACAGACGTTTCTAGTTTCATTATACCCGATCCTAAAAACTATGCTGGCCAGACACATTTGTTTACCATTGTTACACTCATTTAAGGACCTTAGTAAAATGCACTAGGAGTGTAATATATTGGGTATTGTATCACTATACATCCCAGGTCTGCACATTGCTGAGATCTAAAATGATTGACAACTAGCTATTACTGATTTAAAAATGTAAGAAATTACATTCTTCACACTACTGATAAGGTATAGGTATTTGTCTGTGTCCATTAGTTAAGGACCATTGCAGTTTTCCAAGTAATAAAGGAATGAATGTATCAATTCTGATGTTGTGTCAGACTAGAAGTTCTTGAAGCTACTCTTCAAAGGAGTTCATTATGTCGGCAGTTCAGACGCCACTCCCTAGAGGGCAAAGCATTTGCCAACCTTATAAAAGTTGTCCTGCCAAAGTTGAGTCATTTTCCTCAGAATGACGCTATATTTATGTTCTCTTCCTGTGTTAATCAATCTGTGCCTGTGACATTTGTCTGTAAATAAAGTATAACAAAATAGTGAGTGCTGCTGGCTTGGAGATTTAATGACATCAAACGAACTGAGTCTTTTGTCCTCCCTTATCTTATTTATTTTCTCTTCCATTTTAGGTTTGAATGAAGTAAGTTTTGGGATTTTCTTTACTATCAATACCATAACTATTGTTGCGGTAACCCAGTGTCTGCATGGATGCTAATTCTTTAATTCGATGCGATTGTTAAGAGACGCATACTCATATCCATACTTACAGTAGGCAGTGTAATTTTGTCACTCTTTGATTTGCTTTGCTAATTCTTTTTTGCACCTGCTTGCCACTTTCATATCAATCAAAATCGGATTATTCAAATGCACTTAATTGTTGTAAGTTGCATGTTTGCATGATGCTGCATTTTTTTTTTTTACAAGAGGTGAGTCTTTTTTTTTTCTTTTTTTGCACTGATCAGCTACGTCATCAGCACCGCAATCTTTAGTTTGGTAGTAAATGTATTATGCTAGATTTTATATTAACATTTTGAAATATACTTAGTAGAGTAGTTATTTTATAGACAAACAGTCATTGGCATCAGTTTTGCATTAGCTGTGACTTGTACTAAGATGCGGTATACTTGAATGAACAAGATGCAGATAGTTAAACAAAACAGTGCTAACTGCATTGTGTGGTCATGTGATTTACACTTGTATTCTCAGATGCTACAGCAAGACTAAAGCGCCTCCCCATCCTCAAGAGGACTGCCTCATCTGTAGGCTGTGTTAATGCCTGGCACGCTCACTCAGGTGCTCGTGAAGAAAACGGATGCATTGTCACTAAACCCTGATTTTAAAACTCCATATAAATAGCAATTAAAAGATGAACATTGAAGACGAATCCTTGCACCCTACAAGCTTTATCCCAGTCCTATGGTTTGCATTCACTTAGAAGCAAAACAATGACTTGCAGAGACTGCAACAAGTATGTCATGTTCCATGAGACATTTTTTTAAGTGAGAGTAGGATCATGTATCTCAGCCGTAATCTGAGAACGTATTAGAGGTTATTGCTGTCAGTGAGGGAAATATTTTATAAAAGTTATAAAGTAATCAATTCATTGTCTCCTTTTTCTGCATCATTTGGCATTTATTTCATCAAGATAACGTATTTTTAAAATGTAGCATGACAGATGAAAAGAAAAACAAATGGGGACCACCCCTTATAAAATTAAAGGTGTCTTCCTGTTTCACATTCCATGTTTCCTTCTCTCTATATATCTTTCAAGGACTAGATATCTTTTTATATCAAAGCGTTGATTGCAACGTCTTATGCCCTTATTCCTTTCCTTATTGGTTTAGCATCATAAGGATCTTACAACACTGCTGTTGGGAATGTATATATTCAATCACTGTGAAAATGAGATCTGATCATCCACTGAATAACACCCGTTCTCTTTTGATGTCCCGTTTTCTCATCCTTACCAGCCTGGTTTGATCATTTCTGTTGCTTTTGTGATATGGCTGATTCAATACTGTATACAGTTAACATGTATAAGTGCAGTAGGTATTGTCAGTTATTTTCCTGCTGGTTGTCATTTCATTCCTACCCATGAATAAACCCCCATCTGCTTGCTTAACTCTGGCTTTTTTTAATTTCATTTTATTTTGTATGTTAGAGGTATTGCTTGTGCCGACAGATGGCGCTGTTTCCATCTGATGATTTTACCTTTAGAACGTGTCTTTACTCGTGCTGATAAAACACCAGCTCGTCGTTGCACTGCTGGTGAAATCTACACGAAACTTACGTTGACTTTTTCCTGAATACTTTAAACACTCATTTTGCCTACGAAATAAAGGGGGTAAAGCTGTAACCCGTTGAAACGGCGTTTGAGAAACGTGTCTTGTAACACACTGCTTTTTGTGAAGTTTTTTTTTTCTTTTGGAACCCAAAAGTTAAGTCCGAAGTAGCCACCAGAAATCCCAGAATCACATGTTAAATGCTGGGTTCCTTTCCTTATAATTACTGTAATTTGAGGATGGGGTGCTGTTCAGGGCTTCAAAGAACTTAACCCTCACGTTGCGAATAGAAACCTCTTATGCATGAAAATAAAGGCACATTCAAGTATGGTTTTAGAGAAATATCTTAAATTACACTGACAGGGTTCACTGTTGAAAATTCCACTAATACTTCAATGGAAGTATTTGTAAAGCTACATGACAGCTGACAAACCTTTATAGACCCTTACAAAGGCTTATTCCAACAAACATCAAATACCTGAAAGGCTGCTTTTGTCCATTTTGATGTTCATGTCATCAAGCGATCTATCAAGTGATGCTTGTTATGATAAGCCTTTATAAATGTTTATACAAGTTTATCATTCGCTGTGAAAGGTTTATGTAGGTGTCCATGTTGCTTTATAAATGCTGCCCTTCAGTAAAGTTTTGCCAAGATTCCTTTTACTCCAGGTCTTAATCTGAGTCAAGCATTTTTGAATTAATATTTTGATCATTGTGCTCACTGCTCACTGCAATTCTGCCTGTAACTAACACTTAATTTGGTTCCACAGAACAAAGTTGTACATTTGTACAGTGCAGGAAACACCAGGAATGAATTATGCTTGGTAGCTCCCACTTTAGTTTCATTCCAGTTTCTGTCCATAGTCTTTGCTGAATGTGTGATAGTATGACTGAAGGGACATTCTCTCTTATTCATACTAATTTGGAGGGCTCTCAGTGAGTTTGTGCATAACGCATGATTACCACATTAAGCCATGGAGTGGAAGCTAAAGGGGATATTTTTGATGCCTATACAAGCCGACACATCACATCAACCGACGTCAAAGAGCACAGGGCTTTCTTTGATCCAGACACTTTAACATTCTTTGTCCAAACCCTGCTGAAGGCACCAGCCACATGAGATGGGACTGAGATTACTAGTGCTTTGTTAACAGTGAAAATGCAGTGGATGAGATCACAGGATGTAAAGCTGTGACCTGGTTTCCACTGGTCACCATTGTTTTACTGATGGGAGACTAGCAGTTTGGTCAACTTGATGAGATGGAAGCAGATGAAACAAGAAATGAGCTTCCACAGACCCAAGGCACCAGTCTGGAGGGGAATCAGTGTAAGACCATTTATGGTAGGAATTTTTAGGTAATCATACTTATCAGGAGCCAGCATGAACCATTCATGCAAGGCCCACAATTCGTAACTCTTATTACTACACTTACTTTATTTCTGATAAGGCTGTAACAAAGCACACATATACAGATTTTGGTAAGGATTTTCAGTTCTGAGGTTGATATGTGTGAAAAGGTTTTGATTCTGCAGAGCCTTAGTTATATATCCAAACTTATTTGGCTGAGACTTAAGTGCCAACATATTTTTAAGATAAGATAAACCTTTATTAGTCCCACTAGTGGGAAATTTGCAAACAAAAGATGCATGCCATTGCTGTCTGAACAAAACTTCATGTTCCCATAAAAGTGACTTTACAGAGGAAGAATGTTCCTTAATTCCAATGTAAGTTAGTGGAACAGGATACAAATTTAAGTCAATATGGATCATTTCTAGTTATCCACTTGTAAACAACAATGAGTATTTTCAAATTTAGTAAAATTGAGATCATAGGTTTTGTTTTGACAGGTGAATGCTCTCATGCAATGAATTATAAAACAGAAAAACCTGAACTATATCATATAAAACCTCATACAGAATGTTTCCATCTTCAAACTCCCAAAACTGAAATATCCAGAAAATAAGAAAACCTTGCAATAGACAGAGGTGTATATCGGTACAGATTAAATATACTGTTTGAGCTAGAATATTGTTTTCAAAATTTTCAGTACTGCATCGATATTGTTATACCCTTTATAACTGAAACATAACCCCAGGGTTCAAGGGGTTAATATAAATGAATAATTCATCATTCAAATCTTCATCATTTACTTAATCGTTACCTAAATCACTTACTTCCAAGGACTTTACCACTGAAAAGATACAGATTATGAATATTCTAAATAGAATAAATGTTCCTTGGAAAGGTACTTCAAGTTTAAGAAAACCTGTTCACACAGTCAAACAATACACCTCCCTCCCTTCACACAGGGCCACTGGGTGCAGGATTCCACTTTGGTGTTTGTTTTATTGAGCTTGATGGCAAAGCTGGAGCGGATACCATGTCAGCCCCCTAGTCCAGCTCATTACTGACACTGAAAGAAGGTGAAAGTTTCCAACTGTAAGCTTCTTTCCCTTTGTTGGAACACTGCCCAGCAGGCATTCATGCAAACAAACCCAAGACAAAATAAGCTTTTATAATCAAGAAAAGATATGTGACAAGGCACACAGGAAAAAGTATGTATTTTCAAACACAAAGCAAATGCTTAGAGAAAATGTACATTTGACCTGAGATCCACAATGAAAGGGTCTGTCATTGCCATGTAGAAATAATCAACATTAGCAACAGGATACGATGTATGGACACATTGAGACATCAGTCATATATTATCGAGACAATCTATGAAGTACTTGATGTCCTGTCTGGATGGTGAAACTGTGTTTTATTGTCTCAGTCTCCAGCTGTACATCAAACAGCTTTTCGTTTGTTTCTTAAAACAGTTGGATTTCATAATTTTGGTGTATTTATGTCAAATAAGATAAAAGTAAGTAAAAGGCTAAACTTTTTGACTCTCAGAGGCCACTTTATTAGGCACACTTGAACTCTGTGTTACATGTGTCAGCTTGGCCTGTTTCTTGACTGACCTACTTTTGCTGAGTGTGCAGGTCATACCATTTTAAAGCTCTTTATGCAGGTACACCTTCCTCTTCCATGAAAGACTAAAATTGACACTCCACAGTCAAAAGTCTCTTGGTAGGTAAACTTGTCAGAGTCGTGGATTATTTCTGCAGAGCTTCAAAGTGACTGTGGTGTGTATGTGGAGAATGACATTTATTCTCAGACCACATTTGCGACAGTCAAAAGTCTCTAGGTAGGCACGCTTCTGCTTAAGGGTTAATTTGTTAAATGAAAATAGATGTATATATGTTCTGAATTCATAATAGAATACAGTGTTAGCGCACTGTATGAAAGACTATTGTGTATATTGAAATTTATTCCAAGAAAACATTCGTGACAGTGCCATAGAAACAATCGGGAGTATGTAACGCTGCTATTTTAAATAAGATTTAATCAGAGATTAAATGAGTGGTGTAAATCTGTTTGAATCTTGTTTTCGGTTTCACTCTTTAGAACAATTTTGAAGGGTATTCTGTAGGGCTGTTCTTCTAAGATGTGACTATAGCTTTATTTCTCTCCTGCTCTAAAGGGTCCTCGTGCCCGCGTCGGTTCTTATGAATGAGTGGGCGGGACTCCAGGGGGCGGATTTGTTTACAGATTTACGTCACCTTTCCGAGCAGTAAAACCTTACACGGCTGGTCTCCACCACTGATTTATTCAATATTCACCGGCAAACACAAACATAGGGAAGATCCAAGATCTACAGAAGGTAACTTGACCATTGACTTATGCATTCCGGACCATGTTTATGTATTTAGTACATTTCTCTGCATGAGCTTCGCCTGTTACTACACGGTTGGTTTCTGATGCAACCCTTCGCGCGTCTTTCTGGTTAGCCTTAGGGTGCTAATCTAATTATGTAACGACGATAGACCGAATTGAAAAACAGTGTATTTGTTTGATCAGAGGTTTGAGTTTTGTGATGTGTTTATTTTAAAGCGTTTTAAGTCAAATTAGAGCAAAATAAATTGGGTAGGTGAATGAATGACTGAATGAAGAAAACCCTCAGTCGCCATGCGTTAATGTTTTCATTAGCTGGACAGAATATTCCTGTTGCCATGACTACGCTGGACTAACTTAGTTTTGTAACGTTAAAGAGCGACTGCATCCACCCTGGTCAGGTGAATTTTCCTCTAAATATCCAGAGATTTTCTTAGACTTGTAACAGCCTACAGTAAGTCCACGACTTCTTGCATCATCCTGTGCTCCTATTTATTTATTCATGGTAACTTAGCTGTTTGGATGTTGACATTCCGTGTGGTTCAGGAATGGTGGATATGTTCACATTTGTGTGCATTTTGCACTACGAGCCATGTAATGTTATGTTAGCTAGTCAGCTAATAAATTCAGTATCTTCACAACCAACTGTCGAGATATTTCCCCTGAGCGACAAAAGCAACAAACATCTGTTACAATGTTTCTTAAATAATTACAATGTTTTAGTGTTGCTCATGTTGGTTTTCTCCATGTGCCAGACCTAATAACTAAAACAAACGTGCTTCAGGGCGAATACACGAAACTAACATGCGTTTTATTGGCCCAGTTCCCGCTCTTTGTGGTTATTTGAAACGGGGACTAAAGGAACCAAGAGCAGGTTTGGGCTGGAAGAGAGCTGTTGGACTGGTGATGCCAGTTTGAACTGGATAGTGCCGGGTGGGCTTACATGGCTGTGGTGTTCTTTATTTTTTTAGTGTTCAGGCATGAGCTGTCGAGTGAAGCCCACCTTGTCGATACGACCCATTTTTCATTGATTTGTGATCGGTGAGATGATGAAATGGGTTTGGTTCTTGCGTGAGAGACCGTGTGGATCTCAACCACTGCGGGTCTAAGATTACCGTGAGCAATGTGCAATGCTGCTACCAAGCAACTGAATGTGTACCTGAGTTTATATCATATATATATATATATATATATATAATTATCATATGTGTAGTTTAGCATCATATATGTGTAGTTTGTATTCTAGTGGTTATGATCCACTGTAAATAAATAT
>JBBPCX010000023.1:7568951-7585498 GCA_037974365.1 Hydrocynus forskahlii | reverse complement strand
TTTTTTACAGTGGATCATAACCACTAGAATACAAACTACACATATATGATGCTAAACTACACATATGATCATGATATACGTACATTATATCATTATCATATGTGTAATTTGTCATCATATGTGTAGCTTGTATTCTAGTGGTTATGTTGCTTTTGTACTCTCCACTTTCCCGCTGTGAGAATGCACAGTAAACTAGTAAATCGTTATCTTATCTGATCTTGTCCGCTATAAGTTAGCAATCAGCAGTTTAGCCTGCTAGCCACACGCTGTACACGTAGCTTGGTTCATTGTCAGCGATCGCGCGCCACCATGAATCTCAACAGTTTCTCATCACCATGTGGAGACACAACTCCCATGCTGTGTGTATGTAATATGGCACCAGTTGCGATTGAAACCATGGTTCCTGTATAAACAGTTGCGGGGCATTTTTCCCGGTGTGAAGAGCTCGCATTTTCTCTGTTCAGCAAGATAAATTCCTCGTGTGTTTGGACACAGCATGCTGATCACTCAGTGTCTGTGTGTACTCATAAATGCTAGAGACTCATGTTTCCTAATATTCCTCTCAGAATATAGTCAACTGCTGCTTTCAGTGAACATCAGTTAAACGGTCTGTGTAACTGAGACATTACTGACCCCAATTTGGCAAGAAGTGGACCCTGAGAACGTTGGTTCCTGTGAGGATTTAGCAAATCCCGTCACGCTGAGTGACTATAATAGGACTGAATGGGCCTTTTATGTACGTTGTGTTGGTCTGAGGCAGAATGGATTTCTAGCCATCACATGTGCTGGGCTTTTTGTTTTTGTTTGTGTGTACTACTGCTGAAATGCTGCACACTGAAAAATGCAATTTTATGTCATCATATTTATAACTTTAGGAGCAGTTTAAGAAGTGGCCTTAATCATTTGTAAAAGGTTAAAATAGTAAAATTAGCTGTAGTAGGGGGTATAAAAATAGCTATAATTCGACGTGGAAAGCGGAAACAAAACAATAACACGTTTCCAGTTGAAGCCTCGGTTCTGAGGAGGTTAGCAGGTCTTTGCGTAATCTGCTTAAGGTGCACTGCAGCATTTATTTTGAGAAGAGCCCAGTGAGTCACTCCATGATAGAGCCTTCCCATTCGCTCGCTTGCCGTCCTGAGACAGGTGTTTAGACCTGTACAGCCAGCATCTTTCTCTTATCCATCTTTCCCTATCCCTACCTGAGCCAACTGTTTCCAGTTTCAGCATTTAAGTTGTTTATACAGTTAACAGGTCAATGGCAAAATGTTTCAGACTCGTAAAAAATAAGTGTGTAATAATTTTGATATGGTTGCACATAGTATCGCAGACCCCACAGCTTTCTCATGGCCGGGTCAGACAGTAAAATAATCAGACATGCACGTATCACCTAGACACCCTCGCGGAGACCACAAGAAAGAGATTAGCGTAGTCTGCTCCAGGTGGCGCAGGGTGGCGTGTCTTAACTGTTCACTCACGGTATCCCCAGAACAAAACACTCTAACCCTTCCGAGAACCTCACACACGCTGAGCGATTAGCCATGGGAGACTTTCGCTGGAAGGAATGCTCTCAAGGCCATGGTTTGCTTTGCACTCCTTAACCTTTTTCCTTGCTTCTGGTAGCCACCTAGACAGACATCTTTTAGCAGCAAGAGTTGCCCTCAACTTTGCGAGTTGAAATGTATAAACTGCAAGAGCGTTAAATACATTTTTAAAAATTTGCTTTATTTACAGTATGGAAAGCTGCAGGCTCTCCGCAAGTGTGTGCTCGCCACTGCAGGCTGTGCCAACGGGCAGTGAATGAGGGCAGCCATTGAATGTGTTGTGTAAGGCCATGCTGGTGGCTTAAGCACTCAGTTCTTGCCCAGACTGATCTTGATCAAACCTTTAAGTCTTGCCAAGTGCTCTGCCAAGAGAAACTTACAGATAAAAGGTTCTATTTCAGCCTCTCCATTGTATGTTGAGTTGCAGGGATGTTTTTCTTGCTCTTTCCCAACTTTATTCTTTGTCTAACATGCCTTTGATCCACGGACACGCAGTACAAACACTGTACTGTACAAGACATTCCACAACTTTTTATGAACCCATTTTTAGCCCACAATTGAAGCTGTTTACGTTTTCACATCCTAACTGTGGAATTGGTCATGTTAGGTTTTCGTCTGAGTAACTGATCTTCATGATTGGACAGGATGTCAGGTTTTGGCAGCAGTGTTTTGTCTGGGTTTTAATATCTCCCCACCCTTTCTCACCATTTTTTATTTCCCATTTTCTAAATTTTTTTGTCAGACGCCACTGTCTTTGTTGGGCTGTCTCAGCTGCTGCTGCCTTGCATGGTCGAATGGTGTTACTTTCAATGCCTAAGATGGAACAGTGACGTAGGAGTAAGGTGTGCTGGCATTGTAAATGTCACAAATAAGAACATGATGGCCTTGGTAAGGAACCAGACACTGTCGCTCTAATGTCAATATTGGAGAAGGTCAGTTCAGTTTCTGAATGTGTCATGTGAATTGATACACTGACATGGTACAGGAAATTGGGCAGCTGTGCTGATTGCTACTTGTGCACAGTTCCCATCCTTGAACTTTCCATGAAAGTATCTGTTTAGCTGCCTTGTTTTGGGTTATCAGCGTAGACTGTTTTTTACACCACAGCCTATAGCCATATCAAAGTCTGGAGTGTTGATTTAGGTGTGATGGTTCCAGCTGGTCAGATAACCATGGTGAAGTTTACACCAAACAGTGTAGAATTTCCCTCTGATACTTTCCTTTGTAGACTGCATCGACTACTGACTATGACCTGATGATAGGGTTGAAAGATGATTTTCTTTATTTTAAAATTATGATTTGGAAGAGTGCAATTTCCAAATAGAAAAAGCTACAATTATTTGTGATCACATTCGATGTAGGCTATATACTGTTATTTTTCAAGTAATTATAGCCTGTATTAAAAACAACCTTGTCTTACATTTTAAGCAAGAAATAACTTAAATGAGCTAGTAACGCATGTACAAACACCCCTGTATGCGTGTACAAGACAACACAAACACAACTTTGTAAATATGAGCATAGTACATGTTTAAACATGTTTTTTTATGTCTTGTATGTAAATTGTATGTCCATATATTTTTTCAGAATATATGCACATATATTCTTTCAGAATCAGGATTTTTTTTTACTCAAGGAATAAAAGCTTTTTGTGTCCAGAACAGTTCTGTTCAGTTGTGTTGTGGGATGTAGTACCTGAGTTTATTCATTTTTAACAAGGAACCGGTATTGTCTAAAGTAAAATGACAAGGTGTAGTTGGTCCAGTCATCAATGTCTTGTAAAAGCCAAACATTTGATTAGGAATGTTAAAAATGTAGAACTCATTCTGTTAATAATTATTAGCATGGCTGGTCCACAGGAAGAAGAACTGCTCCATTTGTGGTTCGAATTCTGAGAAGCTCAAGAGACAGCCTGGAATTAATGAATTAGATATGTGGCACATGATGATAATGGTCAACCAGTCATGTACTGTCTGAAGCTGTTACATAAAAAGCCAGGAATTATTTTTTCCCATGTAGTCAGGCTAAATTACATACCGTATTACTTGCGCATGTATATGTACACGCCCTCCTGAATTAATCCTGTCTGCTTCTCCTGTCTCTTTCTCATCTGCCAGGTGTGTACAGTAAACCTCTGCTGCTTGAGAATCATAATTTTGACATCAAAGCAGTCCAGATTTTTCAGAACATCTCATCAGAATTCCTCTACACTCAGTCATGATGGATACGATGGCCTCCATGGGGCGCAAGCTGCTGCGTCGCCGTGTTCTGGTCTGCTCCGGAGAGGAAACTCGATTTGCCCGATGCTTGTCTACTCTTGACCTGGTGGCCCTGGGTGTGGGCTCCACACTCGGAGCTGGGGTTTATGTGTTGGCTGGAGAAGTAGCAAGGGAGAAGGCAGGCCCTGCTATCGTTCTGTGCTTCCTGGTGGCCGCACTCTCATCCATGCTGGCAGGACTTTGCTATGCAGAGTTTGGCGCTCGAGTCCCTAAAACAGGTTCAGCATACCTGTACAGCTATGTGACAGTGGGCGAAATCTGGGCATTCATCACTGGTTGGAACCTCATCCTTTCTTACGTCATTGGTGAGAAATAAAATAAAATTATTTTGGTCAAAATTATCCATGACAGTCTTTAAACATGTCATATTGATTCATCAATGTGGTATATTACAAAACACTTTGCATTTATAATACGTAGAAACACCATAATAGTGTTTTGTCCATATCATGCAGCCATAGTTTTGGAAATACAGAGAACAAATAATTTCTTTTAATTTCAGGTACAGCTAGTGTGGCTCGAGCCTGGAGCTCAACTTTTGATAACCTGATAGAGCAGAAGATATCCAACTTTTTCAAATCTTCAATGGCCATAAAGGTTCCAGGCAATGTGCTTGCAGAGTACCCAGATCTCTTTGCTCTTGTTCTTATTCTACTCCTGACTGGTGAGCAAACCATTACTTTAGATACTCATCTTACTCATTGTAATGATAAGTATGTTATACATAAAACCTTAAATAGCACACAGAGAAATTAAACAATATTTGAATTTACTATTTTCATTTTGATAATTAGACACTAGTACAATATGTTATGCTGAAATGAAATAAAATAATCTTAACAAGAGAACCACACAGAAAAATGACAAATGTCTGCATTATGAATTTCTATTCATAATTTACTTTTCAGGTCTACTTGCATTTGGTGTGAGTGAGTCTGCATTAGTGAACAAGATCTTTACTGGGGTCAATTTGGTGGTGTTGGGCTTTGTCATCATTGCTGGTTTTGTAAAGGGCAATACAGTAAACTGGAACCTCACCCTCGACGATTTTGTCAATGATACCAACATCACAGCATCAAAGTGAGTTGTTTGTACATGAACATGTTTTTTATACAGTTTGTCATATGAACTACTGACATGGTAAATAGTTTGTGATTTGCATGGTATGGCTGTGTCCTTCAAGTGTACTCTCAATTACTCAGGGAAGTAGGAGAATCGTTTGGTAATGGAGGCTTTGCACCATTTGGCTTCAATGGCATCCTGTCTGGTGCCGCCACCTGTTTCTATGCATTTGTGGGGTTTGACTGCATTGCCACAACAAGTAAGTCACTTTGTCCAGCTTCCAGCCTAATACTGGCTTTCCTTTATGCTATGTCTGTGTGTATGTGTGTCTGACTTCATTAGTTGACAGTTATGCACAGATGCATGTGGTTCACTTTACCCCTATTTTGGTGTAGGTGAAGAGGCCAAGAACCCGATGCGTTCCATTCCTGTGGGGATTGTGGCTTCACTTCTTATCTGCTTCTTTGCCTATTTCGGTGTTTCGGCTGCACTCACTCTCATGATGCCCTACTACAAGCTCAACACGCAGAGCCCCCTGCCTGAGGCTTTCAGTTATGTGGGCTGGGCCCCAGCTCGCTACATTGTGGCTGTGGGTTCACTCTGCGCCTTGTCTACCAGGTAATAAAGAACATCTTGGTCTTTATACATAAGGAAAGTCCTTGGACAGGAGATTCCAGACTTTAGCACAGTTTGAAAATTTTCTCACTCAAGCATATCCAATGTAATCAGCAGTAACTGAGCAGTGAAGCTAGGGCTGAGAACTGGACAACCCTGGCCAAGGATGTTGCTTAAAAGACTCTTTAACATGTTTGTATCATGGAATGATTGTTTCATACTTTCATGCCTGTTCTGGACCAGCAATGTTAACTGCAGTATCTCTTTTTTTTGTCCTTTAGTCTGTTAGGTTCTATGTTCCCTATGCCACGAGTGATATATGCCATGGCAGAGGATGGACTGCTGTTTCGTGCTCTCTCTAGAATGAACAAGCGCACCAAAACCCCACTGCTGGCCACTGTGGTTTCCGGCTTTGTAGCAGGTAAGAAAACTTCTGTTTGTGTGTTAAGTGTGTGAAGATCTATTTCAATCTGCAAATATTCTTCTGCAGCTTTTGGAACTCAGCAATATGATATTTATTGTTATCGTAATTATCATGATAATTTATAATAAAGTAGACATTCAACGTTTGGCCCCCACAACAAAGAACAAAATACGACCAGTACAAAACAAGAATATTCTTTCAGTTAAAGCTTAATTTGAAGCCCTTAAAGCATTCTATTGCATTGCCTTACTCTGCCTTAGAGTAGAATTAGTTTGCTAATGGCTAACCTACATTTTTATGTCTTGTAGCACTCATGGCATTTCTCTTTGACCTGGCTGCGCTGGTTGACCTCATGTCTATTGGGACACTGCTGGCATACTCTCTGGTCGCTGTTTGTGTTCTCATTCTTAGGTATGCTAAGAATTAAAGAATTAGATCACATTAACTGCATGACATAGTAATGCATATTTACATACATACAAAATGGATGACCTGTGTGACTGTGTGGGTAGGTACCAGCCAGGCACCCTGAACTTCTCCAGTCAAAGTGAGAAACTAGTGGAGCTAGTGGGAGGAGAAAAGGTGGCTGTTTCTGGAGACAGTGGAGATGAACATGGTCTGGACGCAGAGGATCATATTCCAAGGGAGAAATTTTCTGCAAAACTGCTCTTGGTTCCTTCCAGGGACATCCCAACCAAGATGTCTGGCACTATTGTCTATGCCACAACTGCCATTATCTGTAAGAACTTTGCATTTTTCACTGTATGCATTAGCAATTTACTTGTGGATATATTGTAGTCTCTTTGCATCGGCTGGTATAATCATTAATTTGCATTAATTCACTTTTGCCTTAGCTGGAATAGTCTGTTAGATTTTAAGGTCTCTTGACCTACACCAATTCATCAGGAGCAATCAGTAATTTCTGTATGTTTTCTACACCACAGCGGTGCTCATTACTTTACTGTGTGTGGTGCTGGCTGTGAATCTGGATGGGCTGTTGGCGGGCCAGCCCATGTGGGTGGCTGTGTGTGCCATTCTGGCATCGCTCTGCTTCTTGTGCGTCATCATCATCTGGAGGCAGCCTGAGAGCAAGGAGGCTCTCACCTTCAAGGTACTTCATCAGATGATTTTGATTTTGGTGTGTACACTCTGTACTTTAATTTGGACCCCTAACAGATTTGTATGAGCAATTGTTATTCATTTTTAATGAAATATAGCCAGTAAAAGAAGTGATACAACATGATCAACAGTATGTCAGATAAGATTCCCTATCAAACCAAATTAATTGTTAAGTAGTATATTATGGTCCTTGTATGCAGTAAGAGAACTTAACTAATGTTGATCTCCTGCAGGTGCCTTTGCTGCCTTGGCTGCCTCTGTTCAGTATCTTTGTCAACATCTATCTTATGATGCAGCTGGACCTGGCCACATGGTGCCGCTTTGCTGTGTGGATGGGTGTTGGTAAGTTATTGCAACCAGATTTTGAACAAAATGCAATCCAGCGAAACTGCACAAAAATAAATTAGTATAACAATACATACATTTAAAGCCAATTTGTAAAATCTTAGTGTTTAGGGGTGGTAACAAAAGACATAAAACTCAGATACATCCCGATTCACCCTCACAAAAAATGTAATGTGTTTAAAAGACACAGCAATATATTCTGTTTATGTTTGGAATATGCTGTCAGCATTCATCAATGCATTTTGTTTTCATAGGGACAACTGCCTGTGTTCAGCAAATTAAAACGGCCTCTTTCTTATTCCTAACATTCTGTCATTCTTTGTTTTTCTCTCAGGTTTCATGATCTACTTCTTCTATGGCATCTGGAACAGCACAGAGGCACTGAACAGTACCCAAAGAAAATACAGCTCAAGCACCAAGACTAAAAGTCCAATCTACTTAGGAGGTGATGAGAGTGAGGTAGAGGGGATTTCTCCCTGATAAAGACAAAAGCAGTGAGTGTTTATCATGAAATCCTACAGCTCCCTAGTAGAGACTGCAAATTCAGTGTGACATATCTAATCATTTACCAAAACCTTAATCCATAAGGTGTTTCTCCAAAGCTTTATTTAAAGAAAACTAGTTTGCACTCACTCAAAAGGTGGATAGTGTATAATTTACAAAAAAACACAGAAAAGAGATTTTACTTGAAATTGGCTTGCCTTTGCTAATGCTCGTTATGCAGCATGCACCTTAAATACAGAAAATATTGGTCATGTGTGCCGTAGGTTTTGGAGCTGCTGTACTCCTAAGTACTGTAGAAGTCCATGTCTATTAGACAATGAACTAAGTGTATACAGGGTATTTGTGAACATGTGGCGATTGTTCGTTGTTTTCCATAATCTTGCCATAAATACACTGTTGGCTAGGACCAAGGCCTTTCCGTTTAGAGCTGCTACAAAGTCCAAAAAAAGGGTCCATAACACCCCGTGGTTCCTCTGTGTAAAGCTGTGTAACATTACAGTGTCCTCTTGTGGCTGAAGTTCAGAATGCAACTCTAAGACCGTGATAAATGGTATTATCAGTAATCAGTGTTTGGACATCGCATCTGGTTCACACGTGAAAACAAACTAGGTTTAATATGTCATTGCTATATTGAAAAAGAATATGTGGAGGTCTAGTGGTAAAGTTTTTAGGCCACTGTGTATGAAGGTCATCCATTATTAAGAGCTGTGATTTGGTTATGTATTTTATTACATATTTGTTCAAAAGTAGACACATTTGCATTTGAAAAATTTACTCAGTTCTCCTAATATGATTGATTAGTACTGACGTATTTGTGGGCTATGTAGTTTTGTGTGTGCGTGAGATATGGTGCTTTTCCACTGGCACAAGGAACTGTCGTACTGAAAAGAAATATTTTTTCATTATAAATAAAATGACCTGTGTTGTCATGACCATGCTCAAAGCGGACCGCAGTCGTGCTGGCTGTGTCACTGCTTTTTGATTACTGTCTGCACAAAAATGATTTAAACAACAAAGATTACTAACAACTGGGAAGTCGACAAAGTGCAACCCCATCTATCTGTTTGGGCTGAAGATAAATTTCAGTGAATTTCAGTGAGAGTTTTCTATGACGATAACAAAGTCTTAACACTGAGAAACACAAAGGTGTACCAGGCCATCACTAATGTGTTAACTGGATTAGGTATACCTGGCTTAAGATAATAAAAAAACACAATATCAAAAGCAACTCCATAGACACAGTTTTGGGACTATGGAAATTCAAAGCGTGCTGAAAGTTGCACGCCATCACAGTTTGGTTTAGTTACAGCACAGTTCCTGTTTGCCTGCGGGAAAAAAAAGTGTAACGAGAGAGCGTGGGTTTGTAAGTGAACTGTCCTTTGTTAGGATAGGATTTCTGTCGAATTCAGTTGTCTTTATGCCCTTTTTTAATGATTAAGTGTCTATCACAACAGAAATACTCCATAGCAGGGTTTCTATAAAAAATAAAGACAGATGACAAAAACATATGTTAAATATTTTAACAACTGTTTTAAACCCTTATAGAAGAGGAACAAGTTGAGACATCCTGTGCTACATTTATTCTGTGGGAATTTAATCCAGTTGTACTGTTAATTTGAAAAATGGTCCAGCACAGTGACCCTGTTATGTGAGTATACTGTTTCTGCCGTGTCATGTTTTGCTTTATAAAAAGTAGAATAACTGTAAAACGGTATTTTGAAAAAATTACTAAAAACTACAGACTAAAGCAAAAGATGATGTCCCATATGAATTGGCTATGAATGGCCTTTGTATCGTATCTCATGGTATGGATACTTGTGGTTTCCATTGAAACTTTTGAATTTTTTCTGGTTGAGCTCATCTCATCTGTTCCTTCTGTTTTGTAGATTTTTTTCATGTAGTGGTAGATTCTTATTGTGTGTGTATAATACATACACATATTTAGCTATGATATTGATTGACAACTGATTTTTCTTTACCTTCTTTGTTTAGGTTGGTCTACTACTATTATTATTATTATTATTATTATTATTATTACTGCTGTGTTATTTGGCTAGAAATTTATTTTTGTATAGCATTACACATCTTGTTTGCATATAATAAAAATATTAATTTTATTTACATGTTCCATACATGTAAATTTGCAAGTGTTTGCAAGATACATTTGTGTCTGCTTCCAGGTGTTACATTTCACAACAGTGGTTTGTTTCAATTTGGAGGTGTGTGTCTCCAATAGAACAGTGCCTGAAGTTTAAAATCAACTCTCAAAGATCCGACTGGCTGGTAGATGTCTTATCAAGCCTGATGCCTTTGAGATTCATTCATAGAACTGTTGCTTTGATATTTTTTACAGTATATATTGTACCTTAAATATAAACTGTATTTTTGTTTGTCCCTGGATTTTGTAAACTGTAAATATACATGTTATGTCAAATGGAGCTGTATTTTAAATGTTCTCCTTTTTAAAATAAAATAATTGCATTCAAACAAGAAAGGTACCTGTTATTTTCAACACTATTACTAGAACAGTTATAACTAAACTATAACAAATGGAGTTATGTGATCTTTCAGTAATTATTTTTCAAGTCATTTTATTGGTATTACATTTTGACTTTCTTACAAGATCAATAAATACATAGTTAAATGTCATTTCAGCCTGTTAAATGAATGAAGTATCGGTCTTTAGTCAAAAGATCTCAGCAGCTACCAGTCTGAAGTGACAGGTGATGGACATGAAAGACTGGAGAAAGCTCCAAAGAAGATTTAGTTTGTACCATTAATTCAAAGGCTGATATCAAAATTAAAAATATATCGGGGCAAGATGTTAAAATTTGTAAAAATGTTAGGTGTGCAATTTCAGTTTGTGAAAGGAATGTTAGATGACCAGGTTTGGTTGGCATACACACACACAAACTGCTCCTTCTCATCTCTGAAATCTTAAATTTTCAGCTGACTTCCTAATTAACAAAACAGTAACAGTGAATCAGTAATTGAGGCATTTAAGTACAACATTATTTGCTATATCAACATATTAAACATTTAAAGAGACATCTATCATTTGACAAAAGTGTGTGGTCACTACATCTGAACTAGGACTATCTGAATGGACAAGGGCATTAATATTACCTCAATGTAAATCTCATGGGATGTATTAAGTGTTTAGTTTTCAGTATTAAGTAAAAAATAAGCCAATGTTTATTTTCACGTTCTAAAATAATGAGAGAGAACATGTATGCAAATGCTTGCGTGCCCCAGTCCATGTTTTACTGATTTTCTAAGTAAAAATAAATAGACATCCTCTGCAGAGAACACGTTTTTGATTTTATATGTACAGTTACTGTTTATTTGATTAATTTAACATACCGGAAAAACATAAGATGTTTCTTGTGCAAATGTTATGGTACACTTTATATTTCAGTGTTTTAGTTCTATCAATATGTTAAACCTGAGCAAATAGAAATTGTGCAACAAAATAAGAATGCCACGTTTAAGTGTGTTTCCCACAGAGGATGTGTATTTATGTTCACTCAAATCAACAAAATATATCATTTACGTGGAGATGTGTAAATTCTTGCATATAACTGTAGATGTTACAATGTAGAACATAATGAATTTGTTGAAGAAAACTAACAATTTCAGATGGACTTATAACTCCGATTTGAGTGGTAATCCCTCTATGAAGTCATTTTTGCTTGGGGAAAACCTCCGACAGGTAAACTGGTCTTGTGAACTTTGCTTCTGTCTTGTGATCAAAAAACTTGGACCATGCTGAGGAGGCAACACATCCATATCTTCAAGTGGTTCTATTCCTGGTATCGTTTTTCCATGCAGGGGACAATAAAATACCCAGAGCCCACCTATTTTACATATTTCACTGTTCATTGCTTTGTGAAGTGGGGCTGTTCTTGCGCTTTGAACAGATATTTCAACATGATCAAAAACTAGGAATTAGTAGTGAGGTTTATCCTGAAGTAACACAGGAGAAGCTGAAATCTAGAAGAATGGTTCTAAAATGTGTCCTTGTGATCAATGTATGGGGCACTGTTTTATTCGCTATATTCACGAGATCACTGAAAAAGAAAAAAGGTGCAGTGTACAGACTGCCAAGCTAAGGGAGCACAATATGACAGGGTTTTGCAGAGCAGAAACATGATACACCTGCAAGATTAACAGAGGCAGCGACGGTCACTCTTGGTCACTTCCTCAGATGA
The DNA here is from genome assembly GCA_037974365.1 of Hydrocynus forskahlii. Classification (NCBI taxonomy): domain Eukaryota; kingdom Metazoa; phylum Chordata; class Actinopteri; order Characiformes; family Alestidae; genus Hydrocynus; species Hydrocynus forskahlii. The sequence continues at coordinate 7,573,398 of JBBPCX010000023.1, read as the reverse complement.
GTGGACAACGTTGGGCACAAAGCCACTCTTCACGCCCTCCCAACCCTCCTGGATCGTGATGTCACCCCGCTTGACCAACTCAAAGATGTCTCGAGTCAACTCGGTGAAAGCCCTCTCCACATTGATGGCATCACGTGCCGACGTCTCCACATAGCGCATGCCATACGCCGCTGCCAACTTCTCTGCCTCCTGCTGGCTCACCTGCCGCTGCACCTCCAGGTCACACTTGTGACCCACTAGCAGGAAGATGATACTGTGTGGCTGCACATGACTGCGTGCCTCCTCCAGCCACTCATGAACATTCTGGAAGGAGCGGCGGTTAGTAATGTCAAATAACAGAAGCCCACCCACGGAGTTACGATAGTACGCTCTGGTGATGGACCTAAAATAGACACGTGAAGGAGAAGGTCAGGAAGCATGATCAATGAGAGGTGTAAAAATTCACTGATGCTTCATGATGGATCAGTCTGAAAGTGGCTATTCTGGAATGTTACAATTCATTTTAAGCCATAAAATCAAATTAAACGCAGTCATTTTCTTTAAAAGAAAAAGGCATCAAAGTAAGGCCTTGTTTTGGCCATCCAAACAAGTTTTAGTTGCCATTAACAAATGAGTAGAACCTGATTTTTTTTTGGTCTTTTGTGGACACAAGGGTGCCACCTAAAGACTGTAAGAAAATAAGGACTGGCTAAAATTAAACTGATTTAATACTAGACTGGGCTGTAGGTTCACATGGCCTGTCAGTTACAGGGATTAGCTTGCTGTAGCAGTTCATGAACATTTACACAGTGAAACCAACATAGTCAAAGCATGTCATTTCATTTCATTGCTGAAGGTGGGAAGGAGATCTCAAACGTGATGTTGCAGTTTGCGGACTATTTATAGATATTTTTAAGCTTTCTCATCCAAATTAGTGATGGGCCATCACTGGCTAGAATCAATTAGAACTAAATATAGCAATATTATTCCAAGTATTATTTCAAATAATTAATTTTCAACCACAACAAAATTATCTACCTGGCTACATATTTTTAGTCATTTTGAATCATCCTTCTCATGTGATAGGGGTAGGGGTAAAGAAAAAAGAGGGAAAGCAAAGTGAAAGACAGCCTAATGAATTATAGCAAAGGCTACTGATTAGGAGTCAAGCAGTATGAAATTAGAACACAGAAAAGAGGAACCAAGAAGATGGCAGCCAGGTGTAGACTAAAAATAAGATGAACAGATAACAAGATGAAAGGGAAAGTATGTCTTGCTTTCCACAAGCTTTATCTTCATCTAAGTTCATGATTTATAACAGTGGAGCCTGGAGGGCACTCTTTTCTATCGTGAACTTTTCTATCACGGTAGGACAGCCACATGAAGGGCTGCTCGGATGCTCAGTGGGTATTGCCAGACATACCTGAACCTCTCCTGTCCAGCCGTATCCCAGATCTGAAGTTTGATGCGTTTGCCTGGCTCTATCTCTACCAAACGGGAAAAGAAGTCCACTCCAACTGTGGGATCAGACACCTGTGCAAAACGGCCCTCTGTGAAACGCCTGATCAAGCAAGACTTCCCCACTGTCGAGTCGCCAATGACGATCAGTCGGAATTGGTACAGCCATATAGCTTCCATATCTCATTAAATCTGTAGAGGAAGAGGAGAAATGCATGACAGTGTGTTTTTTTTATACAGTACACAATACTGTTATTCAGTAGAAACAACCACACACATATAAAAAAAGACTACTGGTAATGTAATACTAATAAACAGATATACTGTGATATACTGCATTGGTATGAAATATGAATACACTACATACTGAATGATAACTGAATATACTGGCATTAACATAAGCAGATTTTCAGAATATTGACAATATATGTAAATAATGTGACTTTAACAGTTTAGTCTTATAGTGTGAATCATAGCGGATTTTACTTTTCTCTGGCATACAAACAGCATCTCTGGAGCCTCAGTAGTCACATGTAAACAAAGTCTCTTTAGGCTTTATTGCAGAATACAAGGAGGACAACCAGGCTTGGCATGTCCTTCCTCCGTCAGTGTTTCTCTGTGGTTTGTAGGTTCAGGATGTTAGAACACACAACCCCGTTTTGTTGAAGATAGTGTGACTTGGCGCATGTTGTTTGAAGTAGCCTCACTGAATGTCACTGCACCTAGATTATACTTTCTGTGCACCTTAGGTGCAGAAAGCAAAGCCGTAAAGGAGGCAGGCCTGTGTGTGTGTTTTCGTGTGTGTTTATGTGTGCTAACCGGCAACACAACTAGCTATTTCTGGAGTAATATTGGACTGCAGTTACCTCAGTTAAGCCTCTCAGTGTCTTGCAAAGGCAAACCCCATGATCTTCGTTGTCTGTAGAGCAGGGAGATCAGCAGGGCAGTCCGTGTCGTCCTCAAGCATCTAAGGCTACCCGAGCACGTTCTTCAGGAAATTATGTGCAACTAGTTTCCGCTTTTTAAGAGTGAAACCGACTACCAAGAACCATACCCGTGCAGGGCGACGGTGGTCTTAAGGAATCCCCCCACACAGCTGGCCAAAGTGCGCTTCCAGTCTCATGATAACGGGAGAAAAAATGTGTTTGTAAAAAAAAATCTGCTGATGAAATGGCAGGATCATCAGCATCATATAGCCTGACTCATCCCTCATCAGTACCATTACCGTAACGAACGCAGTAGTGGCACCAAGCCCTGGGTCGTGCGGGGGCGATTCACCGTGCCGCCTCAGGCTGCTGCGCACATATTAAGTACTCGCGGTTGAGAGTGGGAGGCGCTCTGCCAGCAGAACTGCCACAACAGGGGTCGACCACCAACTTCAATTATCAGAAAAAAGGCTTTGTTCGTGTGGTCCAATCAATACAGGGTAATTCAGAGCTAGAGTCGAGATCTCTTCAAATGCATTTCAGCCAATATATGCCATGAAATATGTTGTTAAAATGCTTAAGATGTGTACACTCATGTAATTAGTACCTATAAGCACTACAAATAACAACATTTAATCATAGCAATTAATATTCATGTAATTTTCTTGGCCGGTAATGTCTTGTAACCTCACTGCACAATAATCAAGTCTACTGTGTTTTACAATCTCAGACAAGGCTATTCACAAATGAGCTACAGATTGAAGAAAACATCTGAGTAAATGCGTGGAAAAAAAGGCCGGCTGGTGCCCGTCAAGTTTAGAGCAAGAGACTGTTAAGCAGTTAACATTAAAATGCTGTGCAGTCCTGACTGACCTCAATCAAGATGGCAAGGGGTAAAGGCCTAAGTAACTTTGAAATGCCTGCTTATTTTGGGACAAATGACCGGAGCCTCAGTCACAAATACTGCTCAGCTGGCTTGTGTTTCAATATGAACAGTGAATAAAGTGACGTCTGCATTTAGATCAGTAAACATGATTGATATACAATAGTGTGATATGAAAAACAGAAGAGCCACTGTTTCTCAAATGACTTAGAGGTCAGTGAAGGGCCCTTAAATTGAGGAAATTCAATGGCTCTGTAATGCTGAGGGGGCATTTTGCTGGAAGGGATTGGGTACCCTATGATGGAAGTGTCACTGCAAATTAGTACAAAGTTATTCTGACTGATCATCTTTACTCTTTCAGGATGACAATACCCCCATCCACAGGGCGCAAGGGGTCACTAAATGTTTTGATGAGTATGGAAACAGATTACAACATCATTCAAGTTTCAAGTTTATTGTCACATACAGATAACTGGACATCATAGCCAGTAATAAAATGGAATTAATGGAAGTTAATTAAAAAAACACTTAACACTTAACTTTGGTAGAATAAAATAAAAATATCTAAATAGCAAAAGGATTCTTGTAGTAAAATAAGCAGCAAAATAACAAGCTGCATAGTATATTGCAAAGAGGTTTCAAGATAATTTGTAGACAGCACAATCCTCCACTATCATGAAAACACTAAATATGTGTGAAATAATGTTTCCCCCTTTTAAGAGCTTGTATGACGCTTTGAAGCTGTAGTTCACGGTGGTCTAACACTTTACTAAGACATGTTGGTTTTTCCTTTCATTTGCCATATATGTAACTGCAAAAATATTTATACAATTGTGCATCTATTTACTAAGAAGATTCAGTGAGGAGCAAATTAAATGTTAAGTTCCAATGAGGCCAGATGAGCAGGCGGTCAAAAGATCTGTAATAACACTTCAAGAAAAAAAAAGATTTCTACAGTGCTGTATAATGCTACCACCAGGGGCGTCAGAAGCATTTTTAATGTGAGGGGGACGCATCGGTCTACGCGTGGGGGCGGGGTTTGGGCGTGGAGCGAGGTTTGGATCTTGAATCTTGAATCTTGAATCTTTCGCGAAAGAATCCACTCCACTTAATCGAGAAGAACACATACACCACTGGAAATCCGCTCAGGTTTGCCTCCAACTCACCGCATGCAAGTGAAGTGAATGGACAGTGCATAGAC
>JBBPCX010000023.1:7544134-7567465 GCA_037974365.1 Hydrocynus forskahlii | reverse complement strand
CAACAGCGCTGGGTGAACTAATTATTTATGTTAAATGTGGGGGGGTCCAAACGAATAATTATGAAATGTGAGGGGGAGATTGAATGGCGGCGACGCCCATGGCTACCACAATAATCTATATTCTTGTTACTGGGGGTATTTTGGACTCTGTGTGGACTTTAAAATAAAACTATGGGAATCTTATATATTTTTTCATAAGGACAGTTTATGAAAGCTGTGAGCTGTTTGAACACACTGTCTGTACATAACCAAAGGGTTTTCAACGCTCAAATGCGTTTTCCTATTGGCCACTGCAAAATTAGCTGCACCTAGCACGGGACAATGGGAGTGAAAAAGCTCCGCCCTCGGTGTTTGACAGTCAGGCGGTATTTTTATCCCACCCGGTCCCTGTTAAGCCCCGCCTCTTAAAGCAGAATTGGCAACTGATGTGCCAATCAAAGTGCAGAAAGCACCCTACTTTTAACCAATCCTAGTGCGGGGGGGGGGGGCACGTTTCGCGTGAAAACGGTGATTGCTGAACTCGACGGTCCCGGTGTTTTCTAACATTTAAGTGTGCATGGTCCAGTGCAACACAGAACACACTCGTGTTATTTTGGCAGAACGACGTCTCCTAGTTAAAGTTGTTTTCTATTTTTACTTGAGTGTTTCTTGAGTTTTACGCACAGTTTCCTCTTTATGGAGCTTTTCTATTTATTTGCACAGTTGGTCGTGTCGCGTGACTCTGGAATCGTTTGTAAGTGATGAATAATTTAATAGAATGTCCGTTTTTTAGTAAGATATTTTAGTACAGACTGTGCAGTCGCTGAGATTTCAGCAGCGAGTTGCTGCACATCGTGAGACTCTGCCCTTCTATAGTCTGACCTCAGACCTCAGTCATGCAGCAGGAGCATTTGTTTAAAGTTCTTGTGATCGGAGACCTCGGTGTTGGGAAAACGTCCATTATCAAGCGCTATGTTCATCAGATCTTCTCCCAGCACTACCGTGCAACTATCGGCGTCGACTTTGCTCTCAAAGTCCTGAACTGGGACAGCCAAACGGTCATACGCCTGCAGCTGTGGGACATCGCTGGTATGTTAATCCATTCCCACTTTTTCCTGAAACAGAGCATGTCCCGGGCTGTTCCCATTAATATATTCATATATTTCATTCAGATATTTCATATTTGAGATTTTGAAACGGGACAACGTGATGACATGCTTCAGTGCACTCTTGTGACTCCTTACTCAGTTCGTTAACCTCTGAGTTTGGTTTTGCATTCAGTTAATTTGGTAGAAGAATGTATGTACATTCTCTGCTGCTCTCATTTTCGTGTTAGAGTCACATGAGAGCTGGGGTAGTGCCAGTGACTCTCTCTCTCTCTCTCTCTCTCTCTCTCTCTCTCTCTCTCTCTTTCTCCCCCTCTCTCTTTCTGTGTCTATCTCTCTCTGTCTCTCCCTCTCTATGTCTGTCTCTCCATCTCTCTTTCTGTTTATCTCTGTCTCTCTGTCTCTTTCTTTGTCTCTCTCTCTCCCTCTCTTTCTGTCTGTTACTCTATCTCTTTCTTCCTCTCTCTCTTTCTGTGTCTCTCTCTCTGTCTCTTTCTCTCTCCCTCGATCTCTGTCTGTCTCTCTCTCCCTCTATCTCTCTCTGTTTGTCTCTGTCTGTGTCTCTCTCTGTCTCTGTCTGTCTCTTTCTTTCTCTCTTTTTGTCTCTCCCTCTCCCTCTCTGTCTGTCTGTCTGTCCCTCTCTCTCTCTGTCTCTTTCTCTCTCCCTCTATCTCTCTCTCTGTTTGTCTCTGTCTGTCTGTGCCTCTCTCTGTCTCTCCATCTGTCTCTTTCTTTCACTCTCTTTTTGTCTCTCTCCCTCTCTCTGTCTGTCTCTGTTTGTTTGTCCCTCTCTCTTTTTGTCTCTTTCTCCCTCTCTCTGTCTGTTTGTCACTCTCTCTCTTTTTGTCTCTTTCTCCCTCTCTGTCTGCTTGTCCCTCTCTCTTTCTTTCTCTCTGTCAGTGTCTCTCTCTCTACCTCCCCCACCATGTTCATTGTACTGACATTCCCTGATCATAATCACAATCTTAATCCATACAAATACAAGTTGTAAACTTTTGATTGTCCTCGTGTCTTCCAGGGCAGGAGCGGTATGGTAATATGACGAGGGTGTACTACCGAGAGGCGGTGGGGGCACTCATAGCGTTTGATGTGACCAGAGCTTCTACATTTGATGCCGTGCTGAAGTGGAAAGATGACCTGGACTCAAAAGTCACTCTCAGCAATGGCAAACCTGTCCCAGCTGTTCTGCTGGCCAATAAATCCGACCAGTTGCAAGAAGGTGTGTGTTCGCAGATTCCTAGACTGGACACATTTTGCAAAGAAAATGGATTTGTGGGCTGGTTTGAGACTTCGGCTAAGGTCAGTGATGTCAGTTGTTTTGGGTTTTTTCCATCAGCTATCACTGATAAATTATCTTTCCTGAAATTTCATACTTTGCTTCATTTTTTACAAATTAGATGTTATTTATGCTAGTAGATGTCTGACTATGTTAATGTTGCTGAATAATTCATAGTAGTAGGCTCAAGATCAGTACTTTAATCTTTCAGGGTGAGGTGAAACTGGTCAATCTTGTACTGTCCAGTGAATTTCCACTTTGTGTTGACCTCTGCTAAATTGGTTGGAGGAATTCAATTGCATCTTCTTGTAAAATGTCTCATCCACAACTGGATAAACATCTTCAAAGGAATGGTCTAAATGCTTTTCTGGTGTTTCTGTCTACAGACAGAGAAGCAGACATGATTTGGAAGTCAGTGTTTGATGTTTGTGTTTTAGAGAGACTTTAGTTTCAACACACATATGGACACAGAATGACTCCATATGATGGCTTAGAGGGGCATACATTTCAGCTCACAGCACTTCTCTAATGTAACAGGCACCAGTGTGTGAGCTGTAAACTGCACAAACATGCCATGTAAAACTAAGTTTATATTTTCATACTGAAAAAGTGACACACTGAATTTACCCAGCTCTCCAATTAATACATTAATCGCACACATTGTTGCTGTAAAAGTATTAAAAAAATTATGTGAATGTTGGCATATAAGTGACTGAATAATCAACATTACAGACTTTCAATTAATATGCCGAGGGAGAAAATTGGTTCAGCAAGAACAATGGTAGAACTAAGACCAGCTATAAGGTGCAGTTTAAGAAAATATATATACAAACACGGGTGTTATCTGTCGATTTATGCTGCCTTGTCGAAAGATGCTATCTTGAATCTTGTACTGTTTATACAGTCAGTTTAGCACTGATAATGATGAAAAATAGGCAAATAATATGCATAATCTGAGAAACATATATCTTATTAAGAGCCTAAATAGATAAATAGATCTTTAGATGTACCTAGAGGTTCTGATACTGAGAAATGCTACTGTGAAGTAGGGTGTTCTGTCAATTCATGCTGCCTTGTCAAAAATGGTACCATAGTGCAAATCGACAGCAGAAACTATTGATTCATGATACAGTGTGGAAGAATGCTCTCTTGAAGCTTATACAGCTTCCAGTGTCCCAAGGTAGCACAGATTTATGAGCGTGCACATCTCGATGGGTAACATGTTTCGACAGAACACAGGACCGGGTTTAAAGTCACGTGGTGCGATTAATCAGCATAATGGGTTTTTTTTAAAGCCTTATTTCTTCTGTGATTAATTGATCAAAATTAACTTGTTAATTAGACACTTCTGATATATATATATATGTGTGTGTGTGTGTACACACTCAAGTATATAAAGGTAAAGAGTAAATGATATAACATAAACATATATATTTTTCTATACTTAAGAAAAAGAACAAGTTCAGCCTTATGCAAACATTTTGTGTCAAAAAGATACAGCATGTTTTATATTTTATTTGTTTGTCCTATGTTACATTTGGAAAATGTTCACATAGAAAAACAACTGTCATGTAATTTTACCTGGAGTGTTTCTGCTTACAGCTATAAGCGGTGTTTAATCTTAATATGAGGAGCAGGAGTTTAACATAAAAAAATCAATCATATTACCCATATTTGTTATTCCAGTTGCACATCACGTTATAACTAGGGGATCACAGGCCACTGCTGAAGGATATTGATATGCAGAGAAGTGAATCATCATTCATATTTCATGTAACCATCAAGGCAATGAGCTCCTGTTACAGAATAAAGCAGTATAACATCTGACACACATAGCTATTGCATTATTCCCTTACATATCAATTTATGAAAGAATGATTATTGTAGACTGGTATGTTGCACTGTATACTGATATGGCTGTTTAAGCCCATTCTAATCTGTTCCTCACCACTGTTACAGGAGAACACAAATATTGAAGAGGCAGCCAGATCACTGGTGCAGCACATATTGGCCCATGAAGAGAACACAGTCAGTGATGCCAGTCCAGACATGGTGATCCTGCCCAGCTACAACACCACCACCAAAGACTGTGGCTGGACAGGATGCTCCTCCTGCTCCAAATACTGAAATTTGTGATGCAGAGAAACAACACATCAGAGAGGGAGTGTGAGAGCGAGAGAGAGAAAGGAGAGAGAGAGAGAACGAGAGAGGCGCAGAGAGATATAGTTTGAATCATTTTGTGTTGATTCCTTCACCCACAAGAAATAAATTTAGATAAGGCTATGCAGCAAAGGACAAGAAATTGAATAACTATTAGGAGGAACACAGGCATTGTTATTTCTGAGCATTCTATGCTACAGACCCGAATGTTTTATGAAACCACACCCCACTAAAAACTTTCACATCCCAAAACATGTGATTTGTTGATGTACATTACACCGCATCAATTGATGCGGCAGACAATTGATGCATGGCTAGAATCATTCTACAGGCCCAAATGATCACTCTGTTCCATGCTCCATATACTATTACACAAAATATTTTTAGAAATGGACATTCCAATGTACATGTTTGTTTGGGACTACTGTGTAAATGTAATATACCTTCATTCACAGTTTTTCATCTATCAGCTATGAGACAGTATTCATATGGTCTAATTATTATATCACACTAATGATAGAAATGGGGAAGACGACACTGCCCTTGTCATAAATACACTCAGTGGCTTTTTTCATTGTCTCCTTCGAGTCTCCATCCAGTGCATCATCAAATAAGACGTTTTTTTCTTGTCTGTAATATGTCTCAATAAAGCATTTCTGAACAGAAATCTTCAGTCTTGTGAATATGAGTCGTGTGAGATCTGGACCGTATTGATGCCACGACGAGCCTCCGCCCCTTTTACTCGGAAACGGGCCAATCAGCGCCCTCCCCGCGTCACCTTGTTTCCATAACTGCCATTTTGCACGCAGCGTCCGGCTCCTTGACTGTAAAGACAGAAAAACTGGGAGAAATTCCTGTTTGGACGAAAAAAAATGTCATCGATGAGATGTTGAATTGGCACGACTAGGACCAGTGTCACTGTGAAGACGCCGCCTTTCGGATAAACACTTGACCATTTTCTCGTTTTAAGCATCTAATGAGTCCGCTCCGTGAGCTGAAGGAATGTGAAGATGATGCTGAGTAGGAGCTGCTAGCCTGATCAGATTGACTGTGTTGAGCTAGAGTGGAGCACATTCTTCATCTTCTTCTTATTATTATTTGTATTATTCATATTATTATTATTATTGATATTACTGTTGTGCGAGCCTGACAGTATCAACCCAGCACTTTTGTCCAGGTGCAGTTCAGTCTTGTTATTTTTCGAAATCGGAGTCATCCCGCGAGCTTTATTCGAACAGCAGTTACATGGTTAACCGGCGGACGGGAGGGTAGCAGCAGTGCCCGTAGTGATGTGCTATATCTCGCCCTGAGAGGGGGAAGGTCCGCTTCAGTAGGCTCCAGACGCTGCTGTGTGCTCCCGACAGCCTCGTCAGGTCAGTCATTCGCCCTTGATCGCCTGGTCGCCGGTAGCCCGGTGGTATCTGAATGTCAGTGCCTCCTTTCAGCTGGGGTTTCTGTCAGGATAGGCTGCTGCTCTCATACAGTAAAGAGACGTGAGCCGGTTCTCCCCTCCTCCTCCCCGCCCCATTCCTGCACCGAGTGCTTTTTTCCTCTCTCTCTCTTTTTCTCAGAGACATTTTTTTATCGTGAAGCATTAGTAGCTATGTCGGGACAGTCGATCACGGACCGGATCGCCGCGGCTCAGCACAGCATGACTGGATCGGCCATCAGCAAAGCCGTGTGCAAGGCTACGACGCACGAAGTCAGCGCCCCCAAGAAGAAGCACCTCGACTGTAGGTTAAGTAGATGGCCCTTCGGAATGCCAAGCCGATGTTGGAGCATTAGCGCTCTGTTAACAGGCCGAGTGGGTTTTTGGCCCTCGATTCCGCTGCGATTAGTGCGTGCGCGCGCGCGTATGTATGTGTGTGTGTGTGTGCGCGCGTTTGTGTGTCTGCTTACAACCCATTCGCGTTTCAGATAGATCGTCATCACCGGGCAGCTATTATCAGTCATTATACTGAAGGTCAGAGTTGCAGCCCAGATCGAAGCCCATAGAGAATTGACAGCACTTTCAATTCATTTCGCATGTAATCAGAGCGTCCTAATGCCATACTAACCACCAGTACGCATCCACAGCTGAGCGTGGGGCCTCACTCACAGGGCTGTAGCCACGAGCAATGTCCTGACATACATTGTGTGTTGTTTTAACGGTAGTAAATGCATGGTTGACTTAGTATTCTGTCTCACGATGAGACCTATAGCCCAGGTGTCTCAGGTTGTGAGCAGCCTGCGCACGAGAGCTGCTGGATCAATAGAAAATGACATGCAGCATCAAGGGCATAGGGTGATGTTAAAAAGAAGCACTAATATAAAGCACTAATTACATATCAGTTTGTGAAAGGTTTGTGGTTATGGTGTAGTCTTCTGCAGTGTATGCTGTTGTGAGGTTTGTTTTATAAACATTAATTTTTAAGCACACGCACAAAATCAGCGAACAAATGGTTGTTTAACACTCCTTTTGGGATGTCATTTATATTGTTTACTTTTTTCAATGCCCTCAAAGCCATATACAGGCACAGGATTGTCAGTGCATGTGCTTTGGTTTGTAGAGGTTATATACTACATGCCTCACCATCTGTCTAATCACAGTTCAATGCAGAAATCCCATACCTTTTGTTTGCTATTTACTATGCTTGCTCTTTACAAATATAATTCACTAACTATTCTCCTTTCAGTCTTTGCCAAGTTTATTTTAAGGGGTGCTTGAAAAGAACTATGCTGGATGATTGTGACTTTTTGTTATATTCCAAACTTTACTAAACTTGACAAGCAAGTGACTCAGTTGGCCCTATTAAAGACAACTTGAGGGTTCAGTCATGGTTCAGTCTCAGTGTTGCTGAGATTGAAAGCAGCACTTTTACTGTATGCTTGTTTTGTAAATATGCGGGCTCTGAAGTCCTTCCCCTCAAATTGGGAAAATTACATTATGTCCTTGAAGTAAGGGCATTTAACTTGCTTCAGGACACTGGAACATCGTGCCCCTCTTCCCCATGTCCAATTATGTCCGTAAATAAATAATTCTCGGACACTGAAACAGCAAAACATGTAATGTAGTTCAGATATGTACTCTATATTGCAGAGTATTTGAAAATCCCAGGAGTGTATTTCCACTTTTTGCTAATTACATACCTTAAAGGCTCAACTGTGGAATTTAACAAGCTTCTCTAGTCAAAATGAAATATCCTTCTGTTCACAAATAATTTCTGAACGTGGTTGATTACAGGACCAGCTAATCAATTAAGCTATCAGTTATCAAGTAAAAAAAGATTAATGACTCAGGGACATAAGGAAAGGAGCCCGGCCAATCTGAAATTTGAAGTGCCATTCAGAGAAATGCATTAGGATATATACATCCACCTCCACTTGTACCCGTGTTTTTGTTTTGTGTGAAATTCCTTTATTTGTTTTCCCGGTTATGTTCAATACCCAGATCTGATGCACTGCACCAATGAGCTGAGTGTGAGTATACCTCATTTGGCTGACACACTGATTGAGAGGACAGCCAATCAAAGCTGGGTTGTGGTGTTCAAGACCCTTATCACCACTCACCATCTCATGATGTACGGCAATGAGGTATATACTGCAATGCACTGCTTCATAGTCATAGTTTTATTTATTTTTTAAATAAATGTGCTGTAATGTTTTCAAGATCATATTATGGAAACATATGGATGTAGATAAAGGACAATGAAACATTTCAGAAACACTGCATTCCAACCAGGCTTAAACATTTTGTTTGTGTCCTTTTAAGCAGAGGTTCATCCAGTACCTTGCATCCAGAAGCACACTCTTTAACTTGAATAATTTCATAGATAAAGGTGCATTACAAGGTGCGTGTAACTTGATAAATAAATCCACACTGCAGACTTGTTTCCAAAAAAGCAGTCATTTACAGCAGATGTACCTTTAAATTTTATTCTCTGACAGGTTATGATATGTCCACCTACATCAGACGGTATAGCAGATACCTTAATGAGCGGGCAATGTCCTACAGGCTGGTAGCAGTCGACTTCACCAAGATGAAGAGAGGGTGAGTTGGTTGATTTTGACAGGAGTTAGAAGATGAGGGTTGTGGATATAATGAGAAAATCCCCATGGAAATATGGACCTTTGCATTTTGTGAAATATTATCTAAGCTCTCTCACTTCTTTGCAGGATTGATGGAGTAATGCGCACTATGAGCACAGAGAAGCTAATGAAAACTCTCCCAATAATTCAGAATCAGCTGGATGCCCTCCTGGACTTTGAGGTAAATATCATGATTCACCACCAAGAGAAGTGTAATAGAGAAACAGCCAAATTAAACATTAAGCCTAATACCTTGGGTGTTGTCTCCATCAGGCAACCTACAACAGACTCAGCTGCCGCTACGTTTTAGAAGGACATGAGCGCATATCCTGAAGGCATTTTAAATGCTCATGCATATAAGAAAATGGGACAGCCATGCATGCTGTGTACAAAAAGAATAGTGGAATATAAAAAGGAGGGATTGTGATTATCTTCTTAGCCAATCATATTGCTTGTCTTACCGTTTAGACAGCTGTTTTAAGCACTGTAAATGCCCGCTTATAGCAGCAGCACAGTAAGAGCTTCACAGGAAAGGAGATTAAGGAGCTTGTGCATGTGGTGCAAACCAGAGATGAGCAAATATTTGGAACTGTCACAGAGCCTCCTCTGCTTGATAAAGTGAAGAAGTAATAAGGCAGTATTCTATATGATTAGCATGGTTTACTGCCAACACACTGCAAATTAGGTAGACAAATTAGTAGTAGATAAAATTGATGCAATAAAATACAATGGAAATAGGACATCTATGAATGAAAATGCTGTGGAGTTTTGAGTGTTGTGGGGTTAATGCCTCCTTTATCCACAGGACTGGGCTCTATCATAAAGGATATCTGTGTTGGTGATGGTTATCAAGGACATTATTTCATGATTCAGTGTAACTGCTTCAAGTAGATTTAATAAAGTTGTATAACAATTGAAGGTCATACTTCTCATTCTACTTATTTTTACTATTAGACGTGTGAAATAAAGACATCATCTTAGAATTTATAAAAGATAATTGTGTGCATTAGACTAATTCAGTCTGTGAAACAAAAGTGATTTCTGCCAAATGATTGTAATCTAATGCATTGTATCAGAATTACAAACAGGGCTTATAAATTTCAAACATGACTAGTGACAAGAGCATACAGTATGTAATGTGTAAATCTAAAAGCTTATATCTGGGTTTAATTTGAAACAAGTGTTTAAATAAAGTAGACATTAATGCATGACATTTGAGTTTGTTTGTTGTTACGTGTTGGAAATTGTATTATTACTTTTTTGTTAAAGTCTAAAAAAAAGTATCAGTTTTATTTTTTAAATTGCATGTTTATGTATTATTATGTATTATTAGCACAGACTGCAAATAATTGTAAAAAAACAACCTTTTAAAAATTGGAGAACCCTACAAGAACCATTTTTGCAGTGTAATTATACATATTACTGTGAATTTCCCTTTAGGTCAGCTCTAATGAACTGACCAATGGTGTGATCAATGGTGCCTTCATGCTGCTCGTCAAGGACTCAATTCGCATCTTTGCTGCTTACAATGAGGGTGTCATTAACCTTCTAGGTAATATAGTACATTGCCACAAATGTAGTCAAAGTGGTTTGTGTTGTTTCTGTAACATTTTATTGCAAGCCAGTTTGCTGTTAACCGCAGTGCATTTCAAATTTTTATTTCAATTTTTTGACAATTTAGCATAGTCTATGCTAACAGTCTTACTGGATCGTTGCAGTAGTTAATTAATAACGAATAATGAGTAAATAAAGAGCTGTTCTATTAAACTTTCTTTTTCACTTCAAAGAGAAATACTTTAATATGAAGAAGCACCAGTGCAAAGAGGCCCTGGAAATATACAAGAGGTTTCTTACAAGGATGACCAAGCTGTCAGAGTTTCTCAAAGTGGCAGAGGTAAAATGTTTCTGAATTCACTCAATGCATGGATTGGTTGGGCTCTTCCATGCAGGCCCCTTTTTGAAGATTCCCCCTCTTGCCTTTTGTTCAATTTTTATCAAAGGTTCCCCCTCATGCTGCCTGTTCTGGTGCCTGCACTGCATGCTTTATCAAGATGTCTCTCAATCTGTCCCTCTCAGCAACAATAAGAGTAGTGCTTACTTATTCAGATGAGGACCAACTGTTTCAGCCTTTTGATGTAAATTAGCAAAAGTATTGGTTTATTACATATCAGCGAGAATTTTATTAAAAACCTACACAGAAAAAAATGCACTTATAGAGGGCCTTGTCATTTAGCACCTTTAGAAAATGAGAGACAGTACACAAAGGCAAGACAGTTTTTTGACAACTGTGCTACATTTTGATGACTGGAATTTAGCCCTTTTACTTTAAATAGCATATTGTTTTGCTGTGTATGGGGGTATATTTTGGAAAAATGCTAAGCACATCCTTCTTGATTTCTATATATTTTTTTCCTTTTCTTTTCTGGCTGAGTAATTTATCTCTTCAAGAACAGGGTGCAGTGCTATCCAAAAACAGACTAAAGTTGACTTTAAGAGCGCATTTCTTTATTTGTATAACAATGTGTGTATGCCATTTTTTCTTGTCCTTTTTTCAAAGTCAACATTAGTTGTGTGTTTCTTTTGGATGTTTCTCACCTAGTCATATGAATATTCCATCTTCGTTCACTTGACCTAAAGTGACATTTCAATGTTTTCTCATCCATGAAAGACCTCCACAACCTTGATGTCTGTCTCTACGCACATCCAATTGTCCATCTTTTCTTTAACGCTTTTTCTCTCTTACACACATGCACAGACACTGCATGGAGTAATGGCTCTTTTTCTTTATTCTTCTTCCTTCTTCCTCCACATACCTCTGTTCTGTTTTTATTTATCTTTTTGGTTTCACATTTTGTTTTTCGTTCTCCTCCCTCCTTTCCTTTTTTGTGTCACAGCAAGTTGGAATTGATCAGGTTGACATCCCAGATCTCTCACAGGTTAGTGGCACATTTCATCTCAGTTTCTCCCATGTGACTTCACTCTAAACTCTCATCACCACCTCACCCCATAGACGTCCATCCCCAGCCCCCATTCCTCTATGATTTACCCCCATCTGTCAGACTTTTAGGATAGGGGCCTCCTGAAACTTACTCCATACCCGCGCTCTCCCTGGGAATCTGATGTGCTGTTTTGCATTTTCTGTTTTCATCCGAGGTAAATGGGTACTAAAGCTACTCTATTTGGACCTCAGAGAAGCTCTCATTTATAGCTTATGCCTTGAATATTACCATGTGTATTAGGAATGAAAGCCTTTTAAGGCTATTTAAGGTTTGCGATACTGTCTCATTCAGATTTAGTGCTTGCCCTACAAGCCAACATTTCTTACTGCTATACCCATGAGAAATCTGATTGCTTTGAATCCAATGCTGATGGATATATAGCTAAATGGTGTTTGTGCCAGTTGTGCTGAACTTTACCATGCTGCTTGTGACTAGTATCACATTGTTGGTATGGCACTCACCTGATGAGAGCTCCTAAGTTATAGGCACTTACCATTGCTATATATCTCTGCACTGGTAGGGAATTGTGCTTGACTAGCTACAGGAAGAGCAGTGAATGTGCACAATTGGAAGAATGCCTTAAAACTGGAGCAGGGGACAAAACTCCGCCTGGCACCATCTGAAGTTTATAACCAGCAGCTGTGCCAAATATAGGCCTCCAAGTTATGTTGGACTTTGCTTTCACTTATGTTCCGCACCGACTGCCAGAGGGGTGCTGGGCAATGCATCTCCCCCTTCAGTTTGCCACCATTTGGCATTTTTGACATTTTCATTTACATCAGACAGGGACTCCTAAAGGTGTTGGGCTGGCATACTACACAGTGGTACCTAATCATGTCAAAACATCTTTAAATAGAAAGAGTGCCTTGTTTACATACGCTGAAGCAGTATTCAGAAGGCCTATGTAATGTCCTTAACAACAGTGGTTCTTCATCAATAGTACAAAGGCTTCTTCTCCCAAAAAACAGTAGCTATCTAACATGGTCCTCTGTGCAACAATTTTTTCTCAGGTTAAATTCATGTTTTGTGGTTGTGAGACAGATAACATCATGGCCTTTTGTACACTCCTACAGCCATGTTATCCTTTCCTAAACTTCTTGCTATTTTTTTATTCTTTTTTTTTTAACAGTCCGTTGTTTTGTTGCATATGTTTCAGATTTCTCAGTGAGCTTCTCCTTGAACTGTCTCTTCCTTAGAGCCGTGTGTCTGAGAAATCTGTTCTTTTGTTATTCATGGATATTCTCCCTCAAATTGGCATGCAAAGTGGACACATCTAGTGGTTGAAAGACAAATGTTGTGTAAGAACAGAACCAACCCCCATGAGGAATGAATGTTTCTTGTCAGGCTACACAGTTTTTTGGCTGTGATCTTTTGGGGGAAAAATCCAGTGCAGTTTGCTAAAAGCAAAAACCATGCTCTTATCCAGCATTTGTCTTTCTTGAGATAACCTCCTTTGGCTTCCAGATGTTTTGGTTTTAATTTGTTTCTTGAAGATGAAAAGATATATGTTCAGTGCACAATTCTTAACACATAATAAATGGGCTGTCTTATTTCATGTGCTTCAATGCAATCCTAAAAATTGAAATCCAGGTGGAATCCAAAGGTTAACAGGTTTCTGCTGTGGCTTCTTTTATCTGTGCATTATGAAATCCTCTGCATGGTCAGAATAGGTTCCTCTTGTAGGTCAGTCCAATAGTCCCTTCCTCAATCTCAGGTCCTTGACCTTAGTTTGCTCCACAAGCAGTGTATCAAGTGTCAGAAAGCTTGCATGGGAAATAACACATTTTGCATGTGTAAGAGTCTCGTACTTGAATTCTTTTTGCGTTGTCCCCCTTTGATTTCAAAGGCTCATAAACACTATTAGGTTCTGTCAGTAATGCAGACCTTCTTTTTGTGACTGTATATGTTGTGTGTGTTTATTTGTGTGTCAGAAGAAAAGAGAGCGTGAGATATGTGTTGAGTGTAATAGTAGGCGTTCATGTTCATGTGCTTGTCCTGTGTGTGTGTATGTGTGCGCGCGAGTGTCTTCATGCTTTTGAATTGTACTCTGTAACCACATATATCCTGGTGTGCCTAAAATTTCTCTTTTGTCCTCAAAAGGCCCCAAGCAGTCTCTTACAAGCTCTTGAGCAACACCTGGCCTCTCTAGAGGGCAAGAAAATCAAAGACCTCTCTTCTGTCAACAGGTAATTTACACTGGAGCTGTCCTATTTGTGTCGTGTGGTGCTTATAAGCTGGCATTATAAAACTAATTCTTATAAATGGCTCCCTATAGAACAGCACATTCTCATTTTTAGTTATGCATTAGCCTGATAGGCTGGATAAATAATGGCTCTGATAAGACTTCATTAAATCAGGTATTGAGCAGATGCAAGTGAACACACTATTTGTAGCATAGTTGTTTATCTAGTTAAGGGTTCCCATGCATTTTTGAGGATTATTTTCCAGTCATTGAAATGACCTGGAAATTGATAGAAATTGCCCAATGTCCTGGAAATAATCTTTCTTGTCCTGGAATTTTACTTATTTTTGCTTTTTAATCTTTCTGTTTGAAACAGCTTGCTGTTCGGAAGTTTAGATATGATGACAGCTGAGCTAGGTCGTGGCCTCAGTTGCGCAATGTCTCCACCTACTGAGAAATGTATAGGCAATTATGTTTTGTCCCTCATTGCTCCAGCCTGTCAGTAGCTGACAGGAGAACAAGAGAACATTTCTGCTGAGTGCACGACTGTAAGCATGACCACAGTGCATATGGTCCAACTGACAGTTTTGTTACTTCATACTGTCTGATGTGGGCCCAGGTCGCATGTTTAACATGTCCAGTAAATTGGCGATGCTAATTTCTGTTAGCCTGTTAATGGCAATTCCCATTAGGTGTTAGCATAGTGCTAATTGTCTAATGACGGTAATCGATCTAAAATCATTTTGTAGGCCTACGTGGTCCCACTGTTAAGCAAATAAATTCAGTGAACCAAACCTAAAACAGCACGAACACGATAACAGTCTTAAAAAGAATTAGACTAAGAGCTTCTGCTTTCATTTAAAACAAATGGGGCTTAGGCTACTTGAAGCCTACATCTAAATGCCTGTGCTTGTGTGTTTGTTGTGTGTTTGTGTAGGTTCATGTGATATCCTTGCAGCCGAGCAATCACCACACAATAAATATTACTTGGCTTGTGCCAGTTATTTGCACAACTGAACATGCTTAACAGTTCCTGGGGCCGGTTTCACTAAAGTAGTTTAGACTGGTCTATGGGGTAAGATAGGTCTTAAGTTTGTTTATAGACCATTCTAATGCAAGTAAGACAGTTTCACAAAAGTTAAGACCAACACATTTTAGACTTAAAAAGGTAGCCACTTCACCCCCAACATAGGTCTAAAGTGCTATGTCACCATGGTAACAGCAGAAATAGAGCAATATGGAGAGAGCTGTAAGACGGGAAAGAGTTTTCAGAGATCGTACTAATCTGCAAGGAACAAAATACTTTATACTTTTTGAACCGCGACAACATCCCTGACAACAGCGGGATTTACAGTGTTAATGGGCATGGTAATCTTTTTCCAAACGGCGTTTTTCTTTTTGTTGTTGCATTCTTTACTAAATTTCCCTAATAAAATGTGTTTATAGGCGTTGAATTCCTCCAAAATACACAGATTTTCCAAATGGGTGAAAGGTGCTGCACGGTTAGATGTGCCCGCGCGGACCACCATACCCACAATTCTTTGCAGCATAGTACTACTTAAGATAGTCGGGGTCTTAACTGCTTTGTACAATTGTATTAGACGCCTATGTCAAGTCTGACTATACCCTATTTAAGTTACAGTTACAGTTACAGTTACTGTTTACCACAGTTGGCCTACAGAAAATCTCCATTGGATCAATATTTCTATTTAGCCTACATTTTTGTACATTACTGTATTTAATGTCTTCGACACGAATAGGCAGTGCTGCAGGAAAAATAGTATCCTATAATGGTTAATTTGGAGAATGTATCTAATTACAGAAGTGAGGGAGAGCAGAATTATGTCAATGAGGTGTACATTTAATGAGGAATGGAAGATAAATTCTGAGTTCAGAGACTGGATAGGACATATGACAGATAATGTACATCGGGCATACTGCAAGATATGCAAGAAAGCTTTCAATGTAGGCAACATGGGCGTTTCTGCTGTTAAAAGCCATGCCAAAGGACAGGGACACAAGAGGGTCATGTCAAAATTCAGAAGCTAGCGGACAGGCAGCAGAATCAGAGTCAAGGAAGCAGCGAGGTCCACCCATCAACTTCTGTACCTCCACCTCAAGCTACATCCACAATCGGAGTTCATTTCTCAAGTGAAGCTGTTTTAGAAGCAGAGATCCGCTGGGTGATTAAAGTGGCCCTTTCCAAATATTCTTTCAATTCCTGACTTATGCAAATTCTACAGCTGCTGTATTCCTAGTAAAGCTACCAGTTGAAAGTTAACTGTGACTTTCTGTTTTGTTGTGTGCCAGTTGTTGCATATAGCGTTATAGGCATCATACATATGATATAGGCAAAACATTGAACATAAATTTATTTGATACAAACAATGACGTAAAATGTAATATGCAACATGCAAGTGAAACCAGTTTGGTGAAACTAAACTGGTTATTGATTTATTTTAGGTAGATTTGATAGCTTTAAAGCATCTGCAGAGTACTTAAAAAGTTTTGCGATTTATGACTATTTCTTATATCTTTTGTTTTTGTTTTGTACATAAAGGGTTTTTGCCTAAT
Source organism: Hydrocynus forskahlii (assembly GCA_037974365.1). NCBI lineage: Eukaryota > Metazoa > Chordata > Actinopteri > Characiformes > Alestidae > Hydrocynus > Hydrocynus forskahlii. Next base: position 7,551,121 of record JBBPCX010000023.1, on the reverse strand, counting down.
TGTCAGTGAGAGTGGTTTGCTGGGAAATAGTGCGTTGTGGAAAACTACACCAATTTGAATTCTCGTACATTGGTGGTGATAGGCACCAGGGATCATTACCCAAAACAAAATTTGTGCCTATATATTTCATAACGATAATGGTAAAGCCAGTGTTTAAAATTTTTTAGTAACTTCAGTGACCCTGTGTGTGCTATTTTGCTATAAACATAAATTAAAAAATATATTTTAAGCCAAAACCTAAGCAATTGTATAACAGTCTCTGAGGTATTGCATGATGTTTTTGTTGTATTTTTTGGGTAATGATCTTCTATGAAGCTGCTTTTAGAGGCATTAAACTCTTCAAGCATCTGGTTGTGCCGCTGTTTTAGACACCATTGATGTCTCAAGACATGACGGTATCAGTATTAGGAGAGGAAAATGTGGGATCTGTGTATCCTTATTTAATACATCAGTGTGAAATTGGTCCTCAGTATAGAGCCTGTAAAATGAACAGTTGTTTCCCCATTGTTGACTTCTGAGAACAATAAAATTATTTCTGAACAGCCTCATTTTGTGCTATTACAGACCCTCTATAGTTGTAGGTGTTTATGGAGCAAATCTAAATCTGAAACTTGTCCCCTGTTGTTTAGATTAGCTTCTGCATCTTTGCATCCTTACACTTGTATTGTTTTTTGTCTTTTCCATCTGTAGAGAGGAGAAACAGCAGGCTCAGGAGGCAGAGGGTAACAGATTACAGCCTACAAAGGTAAAAACAACTCAAAATTTAGCATTTCAGCAAACAATATTCATTTTCCCTTTGATCTCCTGTTATTTCTATTTAATTAGTCTATAAAACATTTGCAGTCAAATTACATTTTTAGATGGAAAATTTAGTCAGAGGAAACTTTTTTAGTAAGTTTTTTCCTTTCTTGTTTATCCCTGCTCTCAGGGAGTACAGCTCAAAGATACTGGCATGCAGACCCCAACAGTGTCACCCAGTGGGCAGTCTGTGGGCAGTACCTGCACCAGCAACGGTGCTACAGAGTTTCTCTCCTCTCCGCCAGATCTACCCATCACAAATGGGTAAAGTTATTATCTCTGGTGCTGTTGATAATAATAGTTTCTACATATTTATCAGTCTTAATTTTATCTACAAAACCTCAAATTGCTTTACACAGAAAACTGGAGCATAAGCTGTACATCACTGTTTAAATAAACATGCAAAATTGTTACACTATGTATATTTTAATCTGTACATCATTTCAGGGCTTTTGAAAATTGTTTTTAGGAGTGAATATTTTATCACCATTTGATACTCATTTTCTGGAAATAAATGTTATGGTTATTGAATATTTTTATAGAATATCTAGTTCTAGAATAGAACTGTTTTTATAGAATATCTAGAATATTTTAACTATTTTATTTCATGTCATTTATCTCCAACAGTGTGCATAATTTCGCCACTGATCATTTTGACCTTCAACACAACCTCAACAATCCTGTTCAGACTACCACCCTGCCTGCCAATAACAACAGCTGGGGAGGTAAGATCTAAGACCAATTATACAAACACAGAGACTTCAACAGAGCTGTGGATTCATTTCACCTTTGAAAGAATTATTTAAATCTTGTTTCTTCATATTTATGTGATTATCATTTGTGTTTTTCCTTTTTTATGTACAACTTGCTCTGCTTCACTGGGCCTTGTATGGGTGAGTCAAAAGTGCCTCAATGAGTCTAATAGCTTGTAAGGAGAGTGAAGGGCATAAGTAATTATGTAGTAAATATTCATAAAACCAGAATATTTGTCCCCTGTGTCTCTTTTTTTGTAGGTTGTTTGTCCTCTAGGGCCCCTGCTGAAGCCCACCATTTCTTCACAGGTTCATGGTCAAGGCACACAACTCCACAATGGAGGAAAGTTACTGACTAATGACCTGGACTCCTCTTTGGCCAACCTAGTGGGCAGTAGGTCTTTTGTTGACTTTTTCTCTATCTAATTATATTTCATATGCATTCTTTATGAGATTTTTATTTTTTCACAGATTTGCACTTCGGAGGACCCACAGCAAAAAAGTAAGATATTTTTATATAAACATTTTATGTCATGGAGTGCACCATAAAAAGCCATGATGAACTAAGTAATAAACTACAGGGCCTTATGTTAGCAAAACTGCACCCATGGCCGTCATGATGAACAGCCACATTAAAAACTATTAAACTTTAACAGGAAAATCTTCTTCTGCCTTTGGCAGCTCCTGATTAGGGATCGCCACAGTGGATCAACCATCTCCATTTCTTTTAAAACTTTAAAGGAAAATACAATATCCATACAGTAAATTTAGACTATCCTGCCATAACTATGGTTTGTAGCTCACAAACCTGTGTGATCATTTTTCATGTTTAAATTTTAAGGCCACAGGGGCGATACCAGGAACTGGCTTTCCAAAAAATTAAATGAAAGAAAAAGAATGTGAGCTTTTAGCACAGTAGCAGTATATAAGTAATTAGTAAACTGTTCAGTTTGACCCTTCATAGTTTGAGTTAGCAAACATGGAGTTTAGGTGAAGTTATGTCATGTTTGCTCTTCATTAGGCAAGAGATGCAGTGGACTCACTTGGAAAAGAAAACCACTACAGGCTCTCACTGGCAGTCTAAAGCCATGAGTGGCACTGCACCATGGGGGCATACACACCTGGCCCCTGCTCCCATCCCCATGCCACAAATGGTAAAAACATTTGTTTCTTAAAGCTGAACATGTCTTTCAGTCTTTTTAATGTATGTCTTCTTAGTTTTGACATATTTGCCTGAGATCTAGATAGTGTAACACAATTGCAAAGGTGATTGCAAAGCAAAAGCTTATGTCAGTAGAAACTGCAGTTCTTGCTAACCCTCTTCTTCTTCCTTTCCTCTTTCTTTGCTGCAGAATGGAATGATTTATACTGGCTATGTAAGGCTCTCTGTGATTTCTTATGTAACCATTTTATTATGTGTCCGTTTCTATTGATTAGTTGATTCATAGACTATGTTACAGTAATTTGTCAGTAACATTTCACCCATATGTAAATACAGTACTTATAATATATATCTTGTTTTACCTATCAGGCACCAGCTCCGGTAGCATTTCCAGTGACAACCCCCCAAGTGCCTGTTTATGGGATGGTAGGTAAAACAAACACTACTCTTAATGTATCACTTACATTTCCCCTATTATTTTGAGTACTGTGATTTATTGTCATGAACATGTTTACTGCACAAATAACAGTAAAAGTACATTATTTTTAGTAATAATTCATTATTCAATTCAATCTCTTATGTTTGATCTGCACATATTTCATGATTAGAGTAAATATTCAGTAATTACACTGTGTAACTTTTTAAAAGTCTCACAGTGCCTGTATTCGGTTTCTTCTAGATTCCTCCTCCCATGGGCCAGATGGGCTCAGTCCCCTTAATGGCACCCCAGCCTGTGATGTACAACCAGCCTGTGCTTCGCACCACCAACCCTTTCACCCCTGTACCTGGAACCCAGGTACTGCATATACGTACTTAGGAACTTACCACAGAACACTGAAAAGAGTAATGCATTTAATTAAAAAACATATTTTAAATATTTTTATATGTATGTATGTACATACAGTAACCCCCGCTAATTCAGAAATCGCGGCTTCAGTCATTTGCAGATTTTTTCTGAGAGCTGAACTAATAATTATTTGTGGAAACTGCAGATATCAATTCAGCTACATTTCCATATAAAATATAATTGTAGATTTTTTGTACTGTCAAGAGAACACAAAGAAAGCGCGTCTTGGGATGGTGAAATACTTCTGTACTCAGAGGCGGGAGGTTTGAAAGTAGCCAATCCGAGAACGATTTATTTCTCCTTGCTGCTGATTGGCTGCTGCCCTATGACTCATCTTGCGTGGAGCATCTCGAGTGTTTCTCTGAGTGTTCTTGTGTTTTTCGTTTTGTTCTTCTTAAAACCCTGTATTTTTATTACTGTAAATTTAATTATTACTGTATTTACCATGTTTATCCCAAAGAAAATGACAGCGCATACCAAAGAAAACACATGTGCATGAATTACAGTACAGTCTATACAGGGGTAACATTGGTGTTTTACATTCTAGCACTGCAGGAGACAGCAGTTCAGTGTAAACTGTACAGTACAAATACAGGTTTCCCTTACGTTTTCTTTAAGGGTAATGTATTAGCTGAGTGAAAAATGAGATCTGGGAGCATATTTTAGTTGACACTATAAAAATGGGCCTTTTTAGGCATTTTTTTTACCACATTTGCATTTTTTCACAAATCGGTCTTAGAACATAATCCCCGTGAATGTCAGGGGTTTACTGTATATATATTTTAGCCACACTTGTTGGTTTGTGTGCCACATACTGTACATATAATCAGCGAAAGCATACCAGCATTAAATTAAAGACATTAAATTGAAATATATAAAAAGAAATGTATATACAAAAAAATTTATACTTTCTTTGATTTTCAGATGCACTTCATGTAGCACTGAGGAAAACGTTGGACTGGCAGAGGAAACACATCAACCAACCCCAAAACCAAATATAACAAAGCTGACATGAGAAACGATTGAGACTGATATGTTCATGTGCCATTTTTCCCCTAAGCTGTGTGTTTGTAGCATATCCTGCCCGACCAACATAAAATAGTCCTGTCATTTTTTCATGTTACCTTTCATTTTTAAGTGTCAAATCTAGTGTTTCTAGATGGCCCTCTGGGATGATGTCACTGGCTGATGCAAATGGAATGACAGTGTATAGTGAATTGCGGTGGAATGAAACAATGTCATGATGTCAAGTCCCCTGCTCCTTTGCCCCCCGTTCAGAAAAGTGATTGTTGTAATTGTGCACACTTGAATCAATGTTTGTAATGTCTAAATCAAGCCACGGGTTTGTATGCACATTGCCTGAATAGTGTTTTGAACCAACCACTGTCAATGTTAATCATGCCACAGTTGCTGGCCTCCCAAATTCTTGAGTCTTGGAGAAATGTGTACAGCTCACTTTTTGTACATTTGTCTTGTCCCCAAACATTTTGGACTTCACCTTACAAGTTAAAACTGTTTCTGCATACAGTAACTTGTAATGTTTCATTCAGGTATGGTAAAGGTATGGCTGTATGGATTAAAAACAAATACAGCAGTGTGTGTATGTGTTTTATTAGATACTTAACCATATTTATCTCTGTTTTGAAAAAAATCAAATGGATAACTATGATATGTATGTCATGACTAACAATTATGTTTCCTCAAGAGTACCTTTCTTTAAAACTCAAATGCCTTAAAGCTACTGGATGAAAACAGCAATCAAAAATTGCCTCAGCTTTAAACTGTAGGTCTATTTACTATTGCAGCAATTTAATTATTCAGCAGTTATTTTGTTACAGCTGTCACAGTAACTTGCTTTTGCAGCTATAAACGAAATAATTAATCTAAAACTTGGGGCTTTACTGAAGAGCACAGGCCCCAATTGGCAGGGACTGCTCAACATAAGTGGCTGCAGCTTTAGACAGGTAGGTCAGGCTCCCAAAGAGGCCACTGGGTGCACTATCATAAAGTAGTCTGCAGATGTCATTGGACTGATCTTTCTCCAGTAGACTGTCCTCTGCTCCAAGGTCCTTCTGCAATTAGAAAGACATGGTGGCCCTCAGTAAAGCAACAAGAAGTGCACATTTCCTTAGCCTTGGTGGAAAAGGTTAAAAGTACTGACTAGTTCCAGAGAAATAAAGAAAGATGCTCAGCCCATAATCTAATCCTTTTTTTTTTTTTTCAGTTTTTTGTTGTGCAATGTATCTTCATTAAGGAATGGTATGTGTCCTTTATGCATACATAACAGATTAAGCACTTATTAGTGTTACAAAACTAAGGATGTCAGGTTCTACAGTTATTTTTAAAGTAATTTTAATCATTCTGATCAGTTTTCTTGCATGAGTGAACTAAGAAAGGCTTCTTTTATTGCCGATTGTGTTTGACCCCTGCATGATTTTGCTTAGATGTTAAGACTATATCTGATAAGCTTGCTCCTGGAAAGAAATTTAGGATAAAAAACATTAATCCTTGGTTTACACTTGAGTTTAGTGATATTTTTGCAAAAGATTTTGGCACTAGGGTTTGTTGCTGAGAGGTGTATGTTTGGACAGTTTAGGAATTAATCCTGCTATCTGGTCAAACGGCTGGTTATCAGTGCTTAAATGTCTAGTATCGTTCTGAAAGACTGCAAAATATATTTTCCCATTATCAGGTGCTTTTTGTGTATTTATTTAACAATTTGTTTGCTACAGTAGTTTCTTTTATTGATTTTTGTCTGTTTGTTGCTGTTACTTGAAGATTGTATTGTTTGTGTTTAGTGAACTCCTAGTATATCATTAGTTAACAAGAAATAACTGCCTAGCGCATTTTAAAATCTGCATACGGTCACTGAACCCATTAGTAATATTTTCTCGTGGAAGGAAGGCTGTATTATTCCCTATCATAAAAGAGAAGATAATTACAACCAGTAAACTGCTTTTGTGAATCGCTGATAAATAGCATCCAGCAGTAACTCCAGAACTACATTCCCAGTACATTAATCCTGAGCATTAGCATCATTGCTACAGTATCTGTTGCATTAAGATATGTTCAGTGACTTTAAATCTTGCTGTTGTTTTAACTGATTTCTCCAAAAACAAGTCTGCATTGACTCTGATCAGCAACCATACTGTTGGTTTGAAGTAGGCTAATCTGTCTCTGGAAGTATGACATGTTTTATGTACACAGTGTTCTCGGTTTTGTTTAAATGCATATACGGTCTTGGAACTGCGGTGAAGCCAGCCACGTTTTAAAAAATCGTGCACATATTTTAGAAGGCTTACGGTATCCATTAGACGACATACGCTGTTCAAGGGATCCCTTTATTTCTTCATCTTCCTCATGTTTGACATAGGATAAAATCCCTAAATTAGTTAAGGCCATCACCAAACCACTGCAGGTCACTTCAG
>JBBPCX010000023.1:7529382-7544034 GCA_037974365.1 Hydrocynus forskahlii | reverse complement strand
AGTACAACTCTCTTCCAAAATATGATAAACTTTGCAAAATTACACCATGAACCTTAAGGCTTAAAATAGGAATTTCTTGAAACACATCAATAATTCCAGTTATCCCTTTCTTTAACTAGAACAAGAAAATGGTCAGAATCTGCAGCCTAGCTGAAGAAGTATTTTTAAAAAGTCTGTAGATGTCTTGTTCACTGATGAGGTGGACAAACTGTGGGGGTTAGGTTTAGGAGAGAATGAATGCTGAACGTGTTTAATAAATTAACAAGATTTCATGCTTATTTCATTCCTAAACACCACAGTAAAGAACTCCACGTCTAGTACAGACTTATTATAATAACTACTGAAGTGATCTGCATTGGTTTGGTGATTTAATTCATTTAAGGATTTTATCCTATGTCAAACATGATGAAGATGAACAAATAAATGCTGATAGTGCTGATTTAATTTTGAATTTATTCGTAAACGCCACAGTAAAAAATTCCATATGACATACAGACATAGTATGATAGCTACTGAAGTGACCCGTCATGGTTTGGTGATGGCCTTAATTAATTTTTGGATTTGATCCTATATCAAACATGACAATAAATGCTGAAAATGCTGTTTTTATTTTTAAATTATTCCTAAATGCCCAAGTAAAAAATCTCCATATGAGGTACAGACATAGTATAATAGCTACTGAAGTGATGTGCAGTGGTTTGGTGATGGCCTTAACTAATTTGAGGATTTTATCTCATGTCAAACATGACAAAAATGAAGAAATAAATGCTGATAGGGCTGTTTTTATTTTCAATTTACTCCTAAATGCCACAGTAAAAAATCTCCATATGAGGTACAGACATACTATGATAGCTACTGAACTGACCTGCAGTGGTTTGGTGATGGCCTTAACTAATTTGGGGATTTTATCTCATGTAAAACATGACAAAAATGAAGAAATAAATGCTGATAGGGCTGTTTTTATTTTGACTTTATTCTTAAATGCCACAGTAAAAAATCTCCATATGAGGTACAGACATAGTATGATAGCTACTAAAGTGACCTGCAGTGGTTTGGTGATGGCTTTAACTAATTTGGAGATTTTATCTCATGTCAAACAAAGGTGAACAAATAAATGCTGATAGGACTTTTTTCATTTTGAATTAATTTTTAAATGCCACAATAAAAAGTCTCCATATGAGGTATGGACATAGTATGATAGCTACTGAAGTGACGTGCGGTGGTTTGGTGGTGGCCTTAACTAATTTAGAGATTTTATCCTATGTCAAACATGAGGAAGATATAGAAATAAAGGGATCCCTTAAACAGCGTATGTCGTCTAACGGATACCGTAAGCCTTCTAAAATACGTGCACTCTTTTTTAAGCGTGGCTGGCTTCACCGCAGTGGTCTTGGATCTTGTCTAATTTCTTTTTATAATACGTATTTAGAATAATTTGACAACTGTTCTTTCTACCTAAACGATAATAATTTACTCATGTGGACGTACCGAGTATGCGAGGCTAACCTGGTCTTTGTAGAACAAGTTGCTGGCCATTTGTACAATCTTGTCCACATGAATGATTTCTCCGATACTCTGAATGTTCACCTCAGCCAGCATGGTCAGCACCAGAATGGTTTCTACCAGCAGCTGTCGGTACTCTGGCTGCGGGACGCGGTTCAGGACTGTCTCCACATGCACTGCAAACTTTATCTCCCCCGGTGTCATCTGGTAGTGTCAACAGCATGTTTAAGAAAATACATGTTTCAACAAAACTTTATACCGTAACAAAATCAGATCATCACACCGTAACTGGACTGAACCACATTACCTCTTTGGTTGTGCATGATGAAAGGACCCAGCCTTCAATGGAGAGCCCTTGACACTATAAATTAAAAGGAAAATGATTTTGGAGTTTAGCCTCACATAACTGTAATTTACACTTACTGTGGCATTGTTTCACGGACCTTCTGCAAGATCTTCCAGACTTTTTCATAGAAACCAACAGGCACTCTGTTGAGAGCTCCATCCAGGCGTCTACGGCGAAGCCACTGTCCTTGTCTACTGTCACGAACCATTGTTGCTCCTGCTGAACCTTGAAATGGCTCAATGCATGGCAGTCTATACCTCTGAAAGATAGCAGGAGGTTCCCACAAACACTATTTTAAAGAATTTAATGGCAGAAAGTGCCTGAAGCATTATTTGTCTATTTTTTTAACCTTAATTTGCTTTTGCTCTTTACACTACTCACCCCTGACTCAATGTTATCAAGATCCAAGGAATGCACTGATAAGGGCTGAAAGTATAAAAAGACAGATTAGCAAGATTTTTGTGGAAGATCAAAAAGAGTGATATAGAATCACGCATCAGCTCTTACCGTCTTTATGTCATGCTTCGGCTTACTGGTGCTTTTTATCGGATCTTTAGCAGAACCAGATTTTCTCTTGTCGTGTATAGAGATGACTGGAGTTATGACATTTCCAGCTGAGCGGACTGAGACATGAGCATGACACAGGGTGGTAATATCAGCACATCAACAGAAACCTTATGAAATTTATTGACTAAATTAGGATTATGTCACTAAACAGATAAATAAACTCACCACTTCTCTGCACTCCAAACTCTTTGCCACTGAGGATGTGGAGGAGAAGGTTGTTGAGCTCAGACGGGCTAAGGTTCATCAGACTCTCTGTGGCCTCCTCACCTGAAGTCAAAAACAAGAGGTGGTATGCTTCATCATGTTTGCCCCACTACAGCATTACAGAGTCTATAATGGACACCTGACCATCACACCTATATCAGCTTGCTGGACATACCATTCCAAAACCTTGGGCAGTCATATAACAGGGGGCAGATATGCTGCAAGGGCCCTTCTCAAAATATTCTGAATTCAGTGTGAGTTAATAAAACAGGATTGTTCACACAATGCCATAAGCAGCCTACCTTTTCAAATGCTTTAAAGCAAACATCTAACAACATAACTGTACCCTCACTCACTTATTTTCTGTAACCATTAAACCCTCACTAGGGTAGCGGGTACCATGTAGCCTATCCTGGGGTCAATGGGCATGAGGCACATAAATGTACTGATATATTATTGAATAATTACTATAAATGAGAATGTTATGTAGTTATGCATTGGGAGTGTAGTGTGTGTACAGGCACTTAGAATGTAAAGGATTAATGTTAGTCAACAGTTTTGATTGAATATTACTAAAGAAAACTGTGCTATGTGAAATAGACATACCAGAGCAGTTGAGGGACTGGGCCAGTTCAGTGACCATGACCTGGATAATAAGACCGATGCGGATGCGGAACATTTCACTAAAAAGTTTTGGCTGGGTGCGGATACTCATAGCCAGGAACACCATTATCTCCTGTCAGTCACACATGAGGTCCAGTACAAACACACAGAACAGTAGTGTAATAAGAAAAAAGAAAGTTTCAGGAACAACACTAGTTAAACATCAGAGTGCAGTCAACAGAGGGATGCTATCTTTGTAAAAATATTTAAAATATTTAAAATGTCCCATAACAAGTAGTTAATTTAGTTGGTGACCAGCAGGTAAACCAGCATGTGTGAAGTTTCAAACCAGTTGTAGAAGCATCATGGTTCATCATGAAAATACTTGAGAGAATGCCAATAGTGTGTATAGCTGTGTCAAGGCAAGCAATGCAGATTTGAAGAATCCAGTATATAATATTTATTAACAATACATGTGCACAATACGTTTATTAAGTTAGTTTAATAAGTCCACATTTTTGCCTGGCACTGGCTAACCTGAGTAAGGACAGCAATGGTGAGGTTGTTTTCACTGGCCTCGTCAATAAGCTTGGCGAGCTTGTCAGGAGGAAGGGGTCTGTGCGGAGGAAGGCAAGAAACTTTTCATGTAAATAGCAAGAATAAGTGGTTGGAGAGTTTAACATATCAATAGAATGTACCGTATGAATTTGCTTAGCCCTTGTGTTTTTGTATGTTACGAACTCACGCCGATATGGTTTTCTCTCGTGGTTCAGGAGGAAGACCCACAGTCAGGTGCTTCTGATGAGCCAGCAGGTCTGTACAAGCCTATTATTTAATATTAGCACAAGTCAGTTAAAAGGGTCCCCTTAATTAAATTACATCCAACATTATATTCTGTGTTATACAGCATGTGAGTCTCCGTGTACTGTTTTCTTTTTCTATTTCCATCTCAGAATCTGGGGTTTCTATTACTGCATTCAGAAGCTTTAAGTATTAGAAAAAACTGCATTTTCCTGAAATTTGAGGTGCAGCATCCCCTTTTACATGGCATCCTCTTTTGCTCCCCTGAGGTTTGTGTGCCAAAAAACTTCATTTATACAACATAATTCTATATTATACTCATAATTCTTATTATTAATCAAACTCTCTTTATCTCTGTTTTTGTAAGTGCCCTGTTAAGGCTGATGTATGTAAACTGCCTTTTTCTGACTAGATGGTCTGCATCATACCTTGTATATTCTGTTAGGGCTGAAATGCACAGTAACACACGGTTAGGTTCAACCTAAAATCCAACATGCATTATGGACTACTTTTATTGACCAAAAAAATCTTATTTTTTTCTTTTTAACGGTATATGTTGCTTTGAGTGGGCTTTACATTTACAAGAAATATCAGTGTTATATTATAATTGACATAACATATAAAAATAAAAATGTGTTTTCCATTACATGCCAGCTGTTATATTTCCATTATACATTAGCTTTTCAAAAAGTTAATATATCCTTTATTGCTCCATAGAAATATAGAATACAATTTCAGAATTATACACAATTTTCATATATGTACTGTATAAACTGGGGAGTAAATGATACAAATTGAAACGTATCATTTACTCCCCAGTAAAAAAACAGATTTTTTTACTTCCATGATATTTGCCTCCCATGATATAGGATATGATTTTCCATAAAAATTGGTTTTCTGAGATATTTTAAAGAATGAAATGCAAACTTAAAGGCAAAGCTGTGGCAGTCACCTCATCCAGCTCTTCCACTTTCCTGTGGAGCATACCACACACCATACGGATGAGGCCCCAGTGTCGCAGCGTTCCCGCCTGATCATAAAGCTCACTCAGAAGTTTCCTCACTGTCCAGCCTTTCCCATGCAGCCTGGTGTCCCAGTCCATGCCTCTGATAATATATACTCAAAAACATTTATACTCCTATTAACATCAGCTGTAGCACTTTGTTAGACTGTTCTTTCATACTTATTTCACTTTCTATAGAGGGCCTCCTTACTTGTCTTTATAAAAGATGTAGAGGATATCAGCCTGATCTTGTAGGTTCTGGCTTTGTTTCAGCATCTGCACCAGTGCTGGATAGTCAATCCCTCCATCCACATTTCTGGGCAAGTTCACTGTCGGAGTGACACTATTCTGAGGAATCTAATAAGAAGTAGAATGATTTACAATTCAGGATATTGCGAGGGGTAATTAATTAAAATATATTCCTCACACATTCTGCGTGCATTTAATTTCATCTACCTGGCTTTCATCAAGGTGAAGAACTGGTGTTGGTTCACGAAACAGTTTAATGGGGAGATACATATGTACATCTGTGAAGGGAGCACAAATTAAAAAACAGTATTAAAATGTAAGTTCTACACAGCTGCTGAGGTAAAATGAGGCAATATCACAAAAGTTAAACTTGGTTGCTTTCTGAACTCACTATGTATGTTCAGCACTCTGGCTTTGTGCACCAGAGACACCATTTCCCGAGTCTTTTTAGCTGCGGCCCTAAAGCGATTGAGGCCTCCTTTAATGGCACTGATGGGAGTCTCCTGGGGAAATGCAAAGAGCTGGTCGAGATACTCTTCCAGGTAATCGACTTCTGTGAGAACACAGATGTGTTTGCAGTTTAGCACAAAATAGTCTGTTTCAGAAGGCTTAGCATAGGAAGTTTCAAATTTTCATCAAACCCAGATAAGATTTCATTTAAGCCCAGATCACACCCACCCAACGTTCTCTAATAAATCCTTACAAACCCAGATGGCTTTGGTGCGCAGTCCTCTATGTTATTGCCAGGATGTTCTCCATTTCACACTGATTCTCCCCCTATTTACAGTGTTCTATGTTTACAACATTCTAAAATGTTCTCCCTCCATATACCCTGTTCTAGAATTAGATCCCATTAGTGTTCTCAAATCTATTTCTTTGTTCACAATGTTCTAAAATGTTCTCCCCCAATTCACACCATTCTAAATAGCTCCAATCACACTGTTATCCCCAAATTTACATCAATCTCAACTGTTTTCTCTCATTTACAGCTAATGTTAAATTGCCTCCACTCTTTTACACTGTTAAAGAATGTTCTTCCCACATTCACAGTGCTCTAGAATATTTGCTTTTTTCATTTTGGTGTTTGTTTTTTGTTGTGTCAGTGTGCACAATCATTAAGTTACTCTGAGAGGTGTTAGAACAAAATGCTTTCTCTCACCGCAGTCCATGAACGTAAGTTGAGCATAGCAGGACGTATCCAGAAATGACTCCAACTTCCCAGTCTTTACCCTGGATGTTTGAGACAGTTTTTTAACAAAAGCTATTCATTTAATTTACCCTTCAGAAAAGCAAAATGTAGGATGTTACCTTGCTCCAGCAAAGTAGCCATCCTGTAGCTTTTTTAGGGCGGCCAATATGGCAGGGTCCATTTCTTTGTGATCATCAGCTGCAATAGACCAAAATCCAAACTGTTGATCAGTTTAAGTTTTTTTCTGCAAGGTCCATTACTATGGTTCCTCTGTGAGTTTGTGTTGAGGTATAATGTGAACACTCACTCAGCATGCTCTGTGAGACTGGAAAAGTGACGGTAGGTCTGCCAGTCATCCTCCAACGTGAGCACAGGTAGGATATGTCAATACGGAGCATTTCCACAATCATTTTATTATCCAGTGCAAGATAAAAGTGGTCAGGGTCTATAAACTAGACACAAACGAGAACAAAATGAGTCAGGGCACATCAAACAGAGAATTAACTATTTGCACAAGTGGAGAAGCCTAATGCCACATTGATGGAAAAAGTAACTTGGGGAACTAACAGAACTGCAGTGGAACTCCTTTAAAACCCAACATAGGTGTAGAAACTTGTTAAACTCTTGTGGCTTAAAATGAAAAAATCCAACTCCAGAGGCAAAAATATGAGCAACAGCAAATGCTAGAACAACAGAGCAGGAATTTAACACAAAATCAAATTAATTAATTAAGTGTTAATGATCAAAATGTAACAGCATAAAGAATGGAAAAACAGTACAAATATGTCAGAATTAAAATTAAAGAATTAGCACTTCAACATTCTCAGAAAAGGGCAACACCAACAAAATATTATGCAAAAATACAACTAGCTGCTAGGCACCTCTGTCTGCTGAATGCACCAATCGGACTGCCAACTGAAATCACTTTACATCAGTTTTACTTACTTGAGGGGTAAAAGAAAAGATGGTGTTCCGTATGAAGTAGAATTTGGATGTCCCCAGAACACCAATGTGGCGATATGGTCTCCCAGTCAGACCAAGTCTTTGATTACGTCCTTTAGAGAAACCATAAGTACCTAAGAATTTGACAGATTGGATATTTGTTTGCCTTCTTAGCACCCAGTTTAGCCTACCAAGTCTAGCATAGATGTGGCTGAGAACTCTAGAAGGCTGGACTCTGATCGGATGAAGGTCCTCCAGGGTTTCAGAATCAATGCCTTGTTTCTGCAGGAGCTGTTTGATTTCTTCTGTCTCAGCCAAGAGAGAAACTAAAAAGAAGACAGAATATATATACTGGGCAATAGCACTGCTGTTTTGCTGGCATGATCTTACTTTGTTAGTGTATGTTTACTAACAAAGTAATCCTCCAGTTCTTGAACAGAGCATTCACATATGGACAGTTTAATTAGAAGCACCTACATTGCTATGAAGTCTACAGTTACAATCTGTTTCTTTGCACATTTTGTGTTAGTTATCTTCTGTCAGTTTCTTAACAAAGGACCAAGGATGGATAGATATTTTTGGTTGGTGGACTACTCTCAGTCAGTGACACTGACGAATTCATCAATCCCCAGCAACACTGCAGTGCCTCATGCCAGTGCTATGACCATGTGGGTGTCACTGGTGTGCTGCAAATGGTACACCAACAAAAATATATCTGCTCTGCGGTGGTCCTTCTTCATCTTTGTCTGCATTAGCAGTGCTGTTTGAAGCTGCCAAAAACTGCATCTGATTTACCTTGAACCACAACATCTGGCTTATGTGAGGTGGAGAGGTGTCTATTGAGTGGATCAATTTCGCCAGGGGCTAAAAATCCCTTAAAGATAAATGGAAATAAACGACTTTCAGTAAACATGATAGAGATAGTTTTTCTTTTATAATGGATGGGTTGAGGGTATGTCAAGAGAGAGACACATTATAGTTTAGAGGATGCATGAATGAGTAGAGATGAATATTACAAATATTACACATTTGTCCTAACAAGCAGTGGGAGGTGCTATACTAAAAAAATAAAACGCTCCAAAGTACACACAAGGGATTTTACAGTACCTCTGCCAACAAGTTACCCAATATGTACAGCGACTGGCCCCATTTCAGTGGGCACTTGCCTAATGGTACACGTTCTACAGTGTGGGGACTGTTATATTCTTCATCCACCTTATTCAAACAAGATACACAAGGTTAGAGTTTAAAGTCAATCAAAATAAACCCGTGATCTTAAACAGAGTGATTGCTTATCTAATTCTGTTTGGGGCCACATGCCACTTTATTTGAAAGTCATTACTCACCTTATCTGGTGGAACACTGTAAAGCTCAGGAACAAGACGCAGTCCATCTTTTCCTTTAATCAGAATGGAATCCAAAGCATCTCTGTACTCTTGTACCTGCAGTACACCAAGCAAACACGGTCACCTCACATACAAACAAATTAGAGACAATTTTTTAAATAAACACATTTATTTTTATTTTATTTTTATTCATGCATTTTTTAATATCTCAATGTCAGGTTGAGATATTAAAATGGCTTTTTGTCAGTACGCTCCACACTTGTTCGGGGCTTTTGATGAAAATTCCATCCAGGATGAGATATGTCCAGAACAGTGGCCATTCACATTCAATGTTCTCAAAGAGCTTCAGCTCTGAAGACTCATAGAATAAGCGAGTAGGGTCCTGCATAGACACACAGAATAAAAACTTTCACCAAGTTTCTGCTTTTTTTGTTTATTCTCTGTGTAAAATGGGTCACAACTGTAGCGTAATGTAATCTGGCCACATGAGAATTAAGCAATAGCTTATTCTTGTTCTAAAATGCATGTGACAAACAGCATGCTAATTCATTGCTTTCACCTCTTTGGGGGTTTTGTGGCCATCTCTGAGAAAGCGACAGCATCCATATCTGCCCTGTGAAAGTGTACAGGTTTATTATTCAAAGGGCCTAAATGTCTTCACTTATTCTTTTAAAATCTGTATGGTTTTCAGATCTGCACATGTAAATTACCATCTAGAATGTTCGGCTGCAGTCTTTAACATTCTTTCAAAAAGTTGTTATTATTATTATTATTATTATTATTCATTTTATTTGATGACACCTTTCAAGGCCCTCAAAGAAAACCTTACAAACAAATAAAACAGATCATAAAATGCAATAAAGGACAAATAAAATGTCATGGCCGCTAGGGAAAACAGGACGCACACACGCAGATTGGTAGAAAATGCACAGTTCCAATTTAATCGTAAATCAGGATCCTTGTAGTGAACGGGCTCACAAACATAACATAGTCAGTACAGGAGTTCACGAAGTGCCGGAGAACCTTTTACTCCGGTTGTTCTGAACGTGGGTTCCTGATCGCTCTGACATCAAACTGAAAATCTGAACAAATCTGAAACTCCTGCAGTCCTCGGTGAAAGTCTCTCGCCTTGCACCGGGTTCTAGGGCTGTTGAGGCAGAAGGGGAAGAGGGTGAGAGACACAAGGACGGAACACACACTCAGTTACCCAGTGCTTAGCGTTCTCTGTTCTGGACTGCAGGAGCGATACGTCTTTGTAGCATTCTTTGGTCTTGACACGTTCCCTTGGCACGGCCCGACTGCAAGTAGTGCTTCAGTGATCCCGCACAGATTCCGTGGTCCGACCAGCTTTTAACTCCACACTCACACACAGACAGCCAGTCACACGACACGGACAATCATCATCACAATTTACCACTAATCAGAGACAGGTGGACTTGTCGTTAGGTACCTAGCAACCTGACCTGATTCCCTTACTCTCTGGGGACTTCCCCCAGGCTGCTTAGGCACCCAACGACCAATCATACTCACATAAACCTTTCACACCTGTGCCCAGAGCTGAGTCATCCCCTAATACTCAGGCGACGAGCTCCGTTGTGGCCGTACCTGAGACGGCCCAGGTGTGACATAAAATAAGTAATAAATAAGCATAATAAATAAAAGAAAATAGCATATATAAAATCACAGTAACCAAGTTTGAAGAGGTGAGTTTTACGATATGATTTGAAAGCTGGAAGAGAGTCAGTGCTGCGTATTTCTTGAGGAAAGACTTTCAGAAATGGGGGCTGTATAGTTAAAGAATCTAGAACCCATAGTAGACAAATGAGCAGTAGATGTAGTGAGTAGAAGAGGACATCAGGCACACCAGTCATGTGACCGCCATGAGGACCCGGAAGTAAGTGCATCACCCGAAATATAAACAGGTAAGAAGCCTTCACTCACTGCTCAGTTATTGAATCACATGCCAACTCCAGCAAGAGCTCACGTTGCTCAAGAAGGCCTATCGGGAGCTAGCAGCAGAACGATGCATGCAGCAGGTGGCGGCCAGAACCACCCCCTCTCCCTCACCTCTCTCTAACCCTAACCTCACACTACCTGAAAAATGGAACGCAATAGATGAGAAGTGTGGTGTATTTGTAACAAACCTCGACCTTGTGTTAGAGTTTCAATCCACCAGGTACTCCGCTGACCAGAAGAGGCTAGCACTTCCTGTCTCCCTCCTCACTGGGCAGGCAGCTGAGTGGGCCACGACTGTTCTCAGGTCAAATTCAGATATTGCTCACTCATTCCCAGAATTCACGCTTAAGCAAAAGCCATCTCTCACCATCCGGACAGCGAGGACTGACTCATGACTTTATCATCTGCAGCTCATAGACTGCTATGAGAGTTGATACACCGCAGAGTTTAGGACCCTGGCCAGTCGGGTCGACCAACTCCAGTCGGGTCGAGTGTGGGGCAGCAGGTAACTTCATTGATTACGTTTATGCTGCTCATGGGCCTGGAGGCGTTATCCCAACTGGTTAAAATCACCACAGTTAATGGTTGGCTCCTCGCATCCAGACCCATCACTCACCAAACCTCTCCCATCAGTCTTACCATAGATGACCACTAAGAGATCATCCAACTTCTCATCATCTCCCTCTCGTCACCACCAGTCTTCCTTGGGCACCCCTGGCTCTTCCTTGGTCACCCTTCATCTCTTGGATTCAAAACCACATCATCAAGTGGGGGTTGACATGTCAGGAGATCTGTCTCAGCAGCTAGGCTGCTCTAGGGAGTCCGAGGCCCTGAAAAAAGTTGACCTGGTGGCCATCACCCTGTGACCTGTTGGAGGTATTCAGCAAAAGCAGAGTGGTCCAATTGCCACCTCATTGCCCCTAAGGCCAAACCTGGTATCAGCTGAGGGTGATGAGTAGAAGATGGCCTTCATCACCCCCACTGGTCACTACGAGAGTCTGGTTATGCCCTTCGACCTCTGCAACAGTCCTGGAGTCCTCCAACAATTCATCAATGATCGTGCTGCAGGACATGCTAGATTGTTGGGCCTTCATCTACCTAGACGACATTTTCATTTACACACGGACCCATGAAGAACACACCCAGCAGGTGAGGGTGGTCTTTAAGGGCCGATGGTCATTTTGGGCTGGCCAGGAGCTTCATTGTCCATCAATACCTGGTGGGCTGGTCTTGGCTCAAAATGCCCGGGCCAATTTTTTGTGCCAGCCCAGCCCTGGCATTCCACCAATGCTCTATCATGTTCTTGGGGTTTGTCGTCTCTGCCCAGGGCATGGCCATGAAGCTGGAGGCTGTGCGTGACTGGCTCCTAGCCAAGACACTTATGGATGGTCTCATCCGAGGCTTCAGGTCAGTTGCAGCATCAGTTTCTTTTCCAGGAAATTTAACCCCACTGAGCAGTGTTATGTGGTAGGGGATCCTGAACTGCTGGCCATCAAGTGGGCTCTGGACGAAAGCTGTCACTGGCTCCATTGTGGCTGTGAATAATTTATGGTCTGGACGGGCCACTAGAATCTCCTCACTGTCCAGCACACCAAACAGTTATATCTTCAACAGGCGCAGTGGGTCCTTTTCTGTCCTACCACCTGGGGTCGAAGAACACCAAAGCAGATGCTCTATTCCGTCAACACGAGGCCAACGCTCACTAGATTAACCCTGTCACCTACTGGCTCCAGTGGCCTGCCTCCCTCCAGATCCACCCTGCCTGACACATCTCCCAGTCAAAACCTGTTTTCGTTTCCTCTATGATCCCCCTGAGACCGCCCCTTCCCCTCTGCTTCATCGATTGTGGTCCTGTTTACACAGTGTCCTCGGCTCACGCCAGAGGGGCCGTGGCACCTGAAGAGCGGTCTTGGGTTCCAGGCCGGTATATCTTCAACCCATCTCTCATCCAGGACTACCATCACCAGGTATCCTCTCAGCCAGCTCCGTCTGGTGCCAGTACTGTCACATACACCAGTCATGTGACCGCTATGAGGAACCAGAAATAAGCGTGTCACCTGGAATATAAACAGGTATGCAGCCTTCACTCTCTACCAGTGTGGAGGTATTTTACTGATCAATGGTGATTGGCATGACATTATTATATGGGGTTTTAATGTAGAAATCCTCCACAGTTAAAGTTTAAACTGTCTGACCAAAAGCAATGTCTGACCTTGTACAAGCAGAATTGTCTCAGTGAATTTTCTCCCTCAGAAGCTGCACAGGGGAGGGTGGTGGGAATCCCTGCCTGCCAGGTGCAGTTGAACTTAAGTTAACAGTGAGGGGCCCAACTGACCTTTAAGTGAACTGTCAGGGCAAGCCAGAGAAAATGGCCAAAAACTTTTAATTGTAAAATGGCCACGATGATGACATAATGTGCAGGTGTCCGGAATGGATGCCAAGGAAGGGGGAGCAGAATCAGATATAAGGTGCATGTCCAGAAAGTCATTAACGGGGGAGTCTCAAAATAGTGATAAATTCAATTGGTTAAGAAGGAACTGGAGGTGTACCCTGAAATATGAATCAGAAGATGACATAATCTGTAGTTATTGGTTGACAACAAACAGGGAGGAATAAGCAAATCAGGTGAAGGAGACTTACGTTGCAATGACGTAAAGAGCTTGGGCCTTCATTGGGCATAACGATCAGGTGGTACTACGCAATGGAACACCCTATACTCTTCATTGGTAAAAAAAAAAAAACGATATGGGATGGATTGAAATAATGCATAAATTAATACTAAATATGTATAAAAACTGATGTCAGTGCCCGAAAAGCTCAGAAGAGCAGCACTGGGCCACAGCTGAAGATCTTTGAATAAATCAGCACATCGCACCCATCTGGCTCCTGATTTTGGGACTTAGAATATTTCTGAGGTCTTGGGACTTAGAATAATTTTGGACTTAGCTTAGCTTATCTTATTTTAGCTTAGCTTTTGCACAGCATCAATCGCTTCTACAAATTGGTGACCCTGACGTGATCTCCAAGAGGACAAACGCAAACTTTCAGCTTCATCTGCACCCTCATTGCTGATTTGGCACAGAACATTAAAAGTAAGCATTTTTTAAAATTTCTGCTACCTGCATAGATAGGTTCTTTGGGAATTTAGTGCACGATGATCGGAAGACTTGCTTACTTCTTTTAAAAAGAACTGCATCTAATGTGGATGAAAATACAAATTGGTATTGTAGTTAAACTGGGATAAGTGAATACAACAAACATAGTTCTTTTTTATTTTTACAAAATACTGATTTTACTTAGCATAAAAAAACAGTAACGAAGATATTGTGAGTCAGATAGGTACGATGATGGCCCAAGGTAAGTATAAATCTGAATCTGCAGATCAGTGCCAATTCTGACTTGCTATTACAAGCAATTGGATCAAAGCCAGCCAAGAGGGCGGGTCGCGCAAGTGCTGAAAAAAATTCCTGGTGCGAGCTCGGACGGGTGACCTCAGCACATGGCGGTGGCGCTTGACTAATACTCAGAACTATAGAGGATCTGGCTGACGAGCTTGTATCTCTTGTTTGACGGTGTGTCTGGGGCTCGCATTCGTAGGGTGGCTTGTAACAGCTGGGTGCTGTTACTGGCTTTTCTCCAGAGGGGGCGCTAAGTAGGTCTAGGCTCATTTCCTGTTTCCCTCTATAAAGGAAGCAGGGGAAGCTAAGCTAGGCTACCAGCAGCAGAAACCCCTGTATCAGAAAACCTATGTGCAGAACCAGGGTGTTCTCAGGGCATGTAAGTACTGTTTTGCCGTTGTAACCCTATGGCTGTGGGCATTCTTTGGGGTATAAAAGGTAATGTGTAATCCACCTGCCCTGGAGCAGGTGGGTTTTCTTTTGTTTTGTTCTCCTTTCTTTCCTGTCTTGACCTGTATCTGTATCGGCTTTGGGCTTCCTGGCGG
>JBBPCX010000023.1:7497440-7514261 GCA_037974365.1 Hydrocynus forskahlii | reverse complement strand
GTGTGTAGGGCCACCTTTTTCTTTCCACTTGACTGACTGGGCACTTGTGGAGGGCGCAGTTTTTGGCTTTCTTTGTACTCCAAAACATGCTTCGCTTTGAGGTGACAAAACAAATTACTTGTATTCCGTCTCTTCACTATTAGGCCTCGTCCTTGTTTGAATCTTGGATAAATGAACGCTCTCTGAACGCCTTAGGCATTGTTGTATCTGCGCTTGATTGACTTCAGTGAGGCGTTACACTGGCGTTTGTCTGACGCTGTTTAACACCAGCCTGAAGCCCAATGTGTAGTTTCCTGTATTCGTTGCATACAACATATTTTGATGCCTCATGAACGTGCAGCCAACCGAGCACCGGGGCTGAACGCTTGTGTAGATGCTGTCATTTGCTCCAGTGAGCAGAAAAACGGTCAGCACTCATTCCGCACTCACCTGATGCCACGAACACCCAAAAAACGCCTGATTCACACGCCCATGTGGACAAGGCCCAACATCTGACTCCTTAAACCTAAACCAGGTCCATATGACCAACATCTCACCTGTCTTCTTTACGAGCACCTCCTACTCCTCCCCCATGTAAGCTCCATGCTTGCAGCCGCTGTAATGCTTTCGACCAAAAAAGGCGCAGCTTGATGACATCAACAACATGCACAATCACGGTAGGCTGGTGTAGTCAAAATCTCTACCATTGGCCAAATTCATATCGTTTCTACCGTATTCCATTTATACCGCCCACCCCTATATCCATGTACTTCACAAGGCTTCTGAGGGTGTGCTGTTGTCTGACACCAAGGCATTAGGACCAGATCCTTTACATACTGTAAGATGTTAGGTGGGGCCACCATTGATAAGACTTGTTTCCCCAGGACATCCTATAGGTACTTGTTTGGATTGAGACTGGGAAATTTGGCAACCAAGTCAATGCTTTGACATCTTTGTCATGTTCCTCAACCATGCCAGAACCTACTGAAAGAGGCCAGAGTCATTAAGGAATACCATTGCTACAGTGGGCTGCATTGTTGCACCAATGTTTAGGTTGGTGGACTAGGTATACCAGTTCTGGTTTGGTGGTGACCGTGAGTCGGCATGAACACTCTGACACAGCGAGTTGCGATGCTCTGTGTGTTCTGACACCTTTCTGTCATAGCCAGTACTAACTTTTTCAGCAATTTTTGCCACAGTAGTTAAGTTACGGGATCAGTCTAGCCTTTACTCCACATGACCTTGTCACTGCGTCACTGGTTGTCTTTCCTTGTACAACTTTTGGTATGTGCCAGTCACTTATATGCTGAAAACCTGTACAAGGTTTGCCATCAAAATGTGGCTCTTTCAGAGTCTCTCATATTCTCACACTTGCCCATTTTTGCTGATTAGAAACAAATCAGCTTCAAGAACTAAGTGTTCATTTGCTGCCTTTTATATCCCACCCCTTGACACGTCCCATTGTAACAAGATGAGCAATGTTATTCACTTCACCTGTCAGTTTCCTTATTGTTTTGGCTGGTTAGTGTATTATTGCAAGGTTGTGCTATGGAACTGTAATATTTTCGTTGCAAATGAACTACTACTGCACAACTGTAAGGTAGTGTGTTTATAGTTAAAGCAACACAATTTCAGTATCCTCTATATTAAACTAATTTTTGTTCCTAAGATAATACTTTATTAATCCCCAGGTGTGGAAATTTTTGTATTACAGCAGCAGAAAAGGCAATGACATAACTTGCAGTAAATTTAAAAAGTAAATTGTGTAAGTCAAGTAATCTTTTTCATTTTGGTTGCCCATTTACCGGCAGTATGTTGAAAATCGGTTGCTTTGTTTTGTTTCAGTAAAATGTCAGATGATTGTTTTATTGTGTTATTTATGGTTTACTGTAACCTTGACTGTGTGATTTTTATCTTTTGCATGCATCAGGTGCTCTCTGCTGCAGCTGCTGTTGGAGTTTCAGTGGCGTTTGGTGCTCCTATTGGAGGAGTCCTCTTCAGCCTTGAAGAGGTAAGTAACCTGTGTTAGGTTCCATCGTACCTTGCAATTATATCCCATGAGAGACATATTCTGTCTTTTTTGAAAGTTACCTCAGATACACTACAGTCTAAGAGTAGTTTACAAAAGTAACTTGTGACTGATTCAGTTCACTAGTAACACATTTAAAACCAAATTTTTTCCCCAACATAACCAAAGTTTCATTTTGAATAAGTCAGTTAAAAACATAATTCTGCAGGAGCAAAACAAATAATCAGTTAGTTACTGATAGAAACACTATATGCAAATATTTTGTGTAATATGTATGTTTATGTATATACACTTTAATCTGCAGTATATTTAATTGTATAGTATATATAACAATTTTATATGAAGTATATAAAACAATTTTCCCACTCGTCGCACACTGTAAGTCGTGTGTTTTATGATGAATACTTTTAATAGAGAGGTTGCGGCTGAACTCTTCCTTTCTTTAGGTGAGTTACTACTTCCCCCTAAAGACACTGTGGCGCTCCTTCTTTGCTGCTCTGGTGGCTGCCTTCACACTGCGCTCCATCAACCCATTTGGGAACAGCCGGCTGGTTCTGTTCTATGTGGAATTCCATTCCCCCTGGCACCTCGTGGAGTTGGTGCCTTTTGTATTGTTGGGCATCTTCGGAGGCATCTGGGGTGCCTTCTTCATCCGGGCCAACATCGCCTGGTGTCGGAGGCGCAAGACCACACGTCTGGGCCACTACCCAGTGCTGGAGGTTTTGGTGGTGACTGCAATCACGGCTGTGTTGGCGTTCCCCAACAGCTACACACGCATGAGCACCAGTGAGTTGATCTCAGAACTGTTCAACGACTGCGGCCTACTGGACTCCTCCCAGCTGTGCAACTATGCTAATGTCAGTGACATCAAATTTAGTGGCAACGCACTTCCCGACCGGCCTGCTGGCCACGATGTCTACACTGCAATGTGGCAGCTGTCGCTGGCGCTCATCTTTAAGGTGTTGATTACTGTGGTGACCTTTGGTATGAAAGTAAGTTCAACTAATACTCTATTTGAATGTGAGTGTAAAACTGAGTATAAAATACTTTAAGATATGTTTTAAGCAAGGCACTGGAGAATGGGGATGTTGGCTGATTGAATACAAGTTTTGTGATCTTTCATTGTAAATCATAAATCATGAAACATTTGCCTTCTGTAGCATATCCTTAGAGTAAAACAGCATTGGAGAGAGAGATACTGTGTGTTTTCATTTAATGATAGGAGAAAGAGATGAAACATAATATTATTGGTTAAAGGTATTCATCTTGTCTACTGCTGCACAGTGATGTTTATCAAAACTTATAGGATGTTTTACTTTGAGTCTGATTAAGGGAAAACAAAACTTTTAATTGCACATGATGAATCGTGTTTAATATGACCAGAGAAGAAGGTAGAAAAAAGTCAGTTTTGATTCCAGGTTGTCTTTAAATAATTAAATCTTGGAAAATTAAATATGAAACTTAGTGAGGTATAGATCCAGAGCGGAACTGTCTGCTTCAAAGTGTGGTGTACTTAACTGCATCCTGTGTCCACTGGAGTTAATTGGGCTGGTGGTTTAGTGTCTGGGCCATCCTTGTTATGCAGTTGGGAACTGTTGATTTTCTTCCATTTTTGATGCTAGTCTTTTTTACTGACAGGTACCCTCAGGTCTGTTTATCCCCAGCATGGCTGTGGGAGCAATTGCAGGGAGGCTGCTGGGAGTGGGGATGGAGCAGCTGGCATATTATCACCATGACTGTGTGATATTCAAGGGCTGGTGCTCACCTGGAGCAGATTGCATCACACCAGGACTCTACGCCATGGTGGGTGCCGCTGCCTGTTTGGGTAAGAGAGAATGACCGAGATTGGGAGAATTACATTGGTCTTGGTGTTCCATCATTGAAACGCAAGTGCTTTTTTCTTTTTTCTTAATGTCTTAATGTTTTTCTTAATGATTGTTTTGCCATGGCGTGAAGCATTTCCACCTGCATGGCAGTGGCCTCTCTATTTTTGAAGCTTTAAACTGCAGTATCTCTGTTCATTCCCCTTCTGTCTCAGGTGGTGTGACTCGTATGACTGTCTCTCTGGTTGTCATCATGTTTGAGCTGACTGGAGGCTTGGAGTACATTGTACCCCTTATGGCTGCTACAATGACCAGCAAGTGGATGGCAGATGCACTGGGCCGTGAGGGCATCTACGAAGCCCACATTAGATTGAATGGTTATCCATTCCTAGAGCCTAAAGAGGAGTTCACCCACAAGACTCTGGCCATGGATGTTATGCGGCCTCGCCGTAGTGACCCCCCACTATCCGTCCTAACGCAGGATGGCATGAACGTAGAGGAAGTGGAGGCACTCATTGCAGACACTTCTTACAGCGGGTTTCCTGTGGTGCTCTCACATGAGTCACAGAGGCTGGTAGGCTTTGTGCTGCGTCGGGACTTAGTCATTTCTATTGGTGAGTGGCTTATGCACAGTCTTTTTCATGTTTAGTTATTTTTGTGATTTTAGGTGCATATGGTTTAATACACTACAGAGTGATCACTTGAAGCCTTTCACTGTACATTGTACAGTGTACAGCTACAGATACACATATACATATATAGTAAACTAAGTAAACTAAAATGAATATGGATATTTAAGTTCTCAAATAACCATGTCCAACCTTTAGTTTTGTATGAGCCACAGAGGGCTTTAACAGATTTTTTGCATTGTTTCTCCTTTCTCTCCTTTCATCAGAGAATGCTCGCCAGCGGCAGGAGGGTGTGGTCAGCACTTCTCAGATTTTCTTTACTGAGTACACCCCTCCTCAGCCACCCAACTGTCTTCCTCCCCTGAAGCTGCGTGGCATTTTGGACCTCAGCCCTTTCACTGTCACTGACCACACTGCCATGGATATTGTGGTGGACATCTTCCGTAAACTTGGACTGCGCCAGTGTCTCGTCACTCATAACGGGTAACTTATAATATTAGAAAGAAATATATTTCCAGTGATTTTCAGATACATTTGGTGAAATACTTTTTTTCTATGAAACAGTGGCTGTGGAGCCATGGAGAAAGTAGACAAGCAAGTTTTAAATGTCCCCTCTTGCTTCCCTCACAGGCGTTTATTGGGCATCATCACCAAGAAGGACATTTTAAAGCACATGGCCCAAATAGCCAATCGTGACCCAGACTCCATCCTTTTCAACTGAAGCCCCAAGTTGGCCTTTCTGATCTCACTCATTCTCCAGTGTGTAGCCACCTGTTGGGCGGGGAACACCTGTCTGAACAATCATTTGCACTACAACACAGTCAGTGCTGGATGAGAGTCCACTCACACTGTGATGGCCATTTTGTAGGGCCTCCAGCGCAGGCAAAACACCCTATGCAGCTCAACATCCTATGCACCTCGGTCACTGAGCTTGGACAAAGATGCCAAGTTTTGTTTTGTTTTCTCACGTACCTCCCCTGAGGAGCCAGTCCATCTAAACATATCAAGACTATTACTTCAGTTTGATGTATATCTGGGAGGAATACAACACACTACAATCATAGTCATGTTTACCTTTATCTGAAATTTGTTGAAATTCCTTCAAAATAATGAAAATCATCACCATGACCTCCTCTGACTGTCAGACTATCTGACTGATTTCAGCTTTTCATTCAACTTTTCAGTCACTGATTGTGCCATAATACCATCAAAAATGAGCTATGTAATAAGTAACTGCTGAAGTTTAAGTTCTCACATCCATGTATTTTCTGTGTATTTTCTATGTGTTGTGTCTGTCAAAACGTTGACTTCTTCAGCCACTTCAGCAGAATCTGCTGCAGCGTTGTCATGGAAGGAAAGCATTTTAGCTCATAGTATTGAGAAGTATATGAGGGAAGTTGCAGAGCACTTTTTGTTTTTCAAAGACTCACTACTTTGCACAAACTCAAGCATTCAGTTTTATCCCGATTTTACTTTAATCCTTCCATAAAATTAAATCTGCAAGGATGTTGGGCATTCCGCTCTTATGTTTAAATAGACTGTTTTTGTGCTTAGTTGATCTGGCATGAAAGTACTGCTGGGCTTGATTTTATGCTCTGCCCAGCTGGACTGACCACTGTTGTCCTTGGATGATTTTTTTTTTTGTACTAGAAAGCTCTTGTTGCTTCAGTTGTTGATCACATTATTTATGTTAAATAGGCACATTTCTTGAATTTTTCTTGGCAGCAACTGCTGCTGTTTAGACAACAGTGCTTGTCATTTTTGTTCTGCTTCTTAACATAGCCAGGCTAAATGTACATATTATCAGACTGTGACCATTTACAGAAGTGATCATGTCAATGAAAATATGAATGTTTAGACTTCAAGAAGCAGTTTGAGGAGTAACTGAAAGGTCCTCCAGCAGCCGTGCTGCTGCTTATTATGCTAAATGACTCGATATGATGCATGCATGGTTGAAACTTTCAGTGATATAATGAACATATTTTTAACTACAACTCTGATTTCATTGTTTTTTAAATGTACGCATCTTACATAAACACTACACAAAACTGTATATAACATTTAAACATTGGGCCTGTTTTTTTCCAGAGCTTCCCTACGTGCACACATGCATTGCATTGTAGGCATAGCTGCAGTATGGCCCACATATCTTTTTGACGTGATGTCATTAGAGATATTAATTTGATTATAAGTGACATACCCATTGTGTGACTGCCCTTGATTAGCTGTATAAGCTTACAGATGAAGGAAGCCCACTGTTTACATCCTCCAAATATACATTCAGGTTTTGCATCAAGCTCTTTTTGTATCCCATTAAACTCTTTACATACCACTAAATTCCAACTGAAAATGGATTTAGATCCATCCACAGCATCTGATTTCATTATTAGATTATTTTCTTTGCTATTGAGTTCCCAGAGTTCCAAGACTATTCCAGTTCTTTCCCCTTTCCAGATTGCTGTAGATCAGCCATTTCTTCTGTTCACAGTATCTGTACATCGAGACATGCATAAGGCCACTTTTCTTGCAAGGTACCCCTTTATTTAAAACATGGTATATATGTCAAGTCTTAAACAATTTAAAATTTTTAATAGGTTGTTTGTACTTCTTTCAATTGTCTAATCAATGCTTGTTGATCATTTATGTATTAGTCTTATGAATATGAATGTAGCTTTATCACAGTAATTTATTCTTTAATAAGACAAGTTGAGATGTGATCTCGTGTTATTTGCTCATATGGAAATATGTAAGCAAATAGAAAAATGGTAAATTCATGTTGTCTCTTCTATTAAGAGGAAGTGTTTGGGTGGGTTTTTGTCAAAATGTAACATCCAGCATTGTATTGGAATGGTACATGACAATCTTTTTTAATTAACCATTAAACTAGATTTGTTTCTAACATTTTGCAGAATACATGCTGGTAAGATGCTAATAATTTACATAATGTTTCAATTAAGGGTACATTTATTAAATGAAATAAAACTATTTGCAGATAAATATGTGCCCCAAACAGATGCGGAACTGAATCCGAATCGAGTCAGAGAGTGCCTGGGTAAGAAACTCTCCTGATAAATCTTTCGCAAAATGTCCAGTTTATAAATTGAGGTCATCTTATATCTCAAATGCATACATTTATAAATAATATTGCATCTGTAATCATCAACAAATCAGATGAAGGTAAGTTTATAGGGCAGTATTTTTAGCTAATGGCTGTTACAGCTACCATGTAATTCTAATGCTAACTAGCCACTTAAACTTTAGTAAAAAAAAATGTGTTTTAAATGAAATTACTAAATAATAGATTTGTGGTGGTAAACTGAAGGTCTTTTCACCCTTTGTCATTGCTTACCCAAAAGGTCTACCTTTTAACTCTTTTTCATCTCAAAAGATGTATTACTCTCCCTTCAACCCTCTCATAATAATTTTCTTGTATTATGTAATATAAAGGCATATATCATGATTATCCAATGAAAAACAAAATAGAACGGGACCACCAGGGCAATTAATCTCATGTAGTGATGCAGATTAAATTTCAGGATTAGCTAGTTTAGGACTTCGGTAAATGGTCTGAATCTTTTTGTCACAACAGAAATGAAGGTGTCTCCCTGGGGGGCTGCTTCTCTTAAATTACCATACAGAATGACAATTCATATCACTGAAAAGAATCACCATTAAGTAGTCTATATCTGAGATTACGATAGAATGACTTTTGCTGACCAGTTTCCTTACAGGCACATGGAGTCAACACTGCTTTTGTTAAGTTTACCCAGCGTTTGTGACTGCGTTTGTAATGGGAAACTTCAGTCATTTTCCCCAAAGCAGAATGACTATATTTGTGAGTTAACTTTAGGCTGAACTGTAGCTTTGTCCAACAAAATTAGCTTCCTTTTTATACTACAATATACATGGATCTGGTTTGTCTATCTGCCTCAACTCACAGCTAGCATAGACAAAACATTTTCAAATAAACATTGTTAATTATTAATTTTGAACATACAGGCCAGGAAAAGGATTTTGATCCAAAAAGGATTTCGATCTGTTCGTGACAGTATGTTTCTAAATGCATTCTGAAGTCATTGTAGCATTTAGAATAATTTCAAACTGTAATTCTGTCTAGAGGAACAAGAATTTCTTGTTTTCTAAAAATAGTCTGAAGAACAAATGTTTAGTTTTAAATAGTTTATTATAACGTTCCCAGTGCCCAATATATATGTACCTGAGAAAGTTATACAAATGCAAATAAAAAGGCATAAATAAAAAGGCCTGGTTTCCTTTTACTACATTTTAGTATATTTTTTTTATAGTGGGTGCTTTATTTCAACAAAACAAGAATATACTGCTGAGATAAGTGGTTTAACATACATTCAACCATATAGACATCTGCCTAAATTAGAATGACCAATAACCTTCTAACGTAAGCCAGCCAGTGCAGCCTTTTATATCGTCCACATTCTTACAGTCAACTGAGGTTTTCACAGTGAGTAGACTCTGAAAACGTCCTCTCATGACTTTCTCAAACACACCACAGTGGGGGTTGTCTATAGTTTAATTATGGGAATTCTGGATGATATGCATGGTGATTCACTGTGCATCTCCGAGGAGTTTCTTGAAGATTAGCCTTGAGAACTGAGTGACAGTACGTCTGATCATATAACAGGAAATCTTGAAGGTGGCCTCATGCTCAAAATGCCACTCTTGTTAGTGAAAGTTCAAGAGATAATTGATCAGCCACATAGACACAATTTTCTTTGAGACTTTTTATGATACACATATTACATTTTCAGTTTGCGTAAAGCTGTGTTAAAATCTCAATCTGAATGTTTGCTGAAATCTCATTGAAGAAATGGTACATACTATTATATGGTGTAGGTGTTTCTGTATTGAAATTTTCCACTCTGGGTACAACAAAACAACAATAAAAGATGAATGTCATGCATAGTGCATGCACTGAAAATAGAAATGCACTAAATTTAAGTGTTTATCACTGCAAAAGTAGAATTTCACAGATGTTTTAAAATTGTACCTATTCATTTTAAAGAGTCATTCAGAGCAGTCTGATGAGAAATGACATACTGTAAAGCAACCTTAGCGGGAAAAATGATCAATAAATTGTTAGTAAATATTGATTTCAATATAGTTTTCATTTGTTTCAAGGGGTGTGATAATGCCTGAGGCACCAAGTTTTACACAGCGATATATATATATATGTATATGTATGTATGTATGTGTTAAACTGATCCATCTTTCTTTCTTCTTTCCACAAGCGTTCAATATACGCATAGTCAAGTTTCAGTGTGTTAAAAATAACCTCAATGGGAAAAGATTTCACATTAAACTACCAACTATTTCTGATGGTGTTTACCTGTAAGAGTATCTCACAGAACTACCTAATGGTGTGTGTGTTTGTTTGTATATAAAGATGATGGGCTGCAGTTTTATTGTCATCTTAACCATTCAGCTATTATTAGCTGTGACTATTATTGAGAGTAAACATGGTTTTAATGAGGTCTTACTGGGTTCTTGCTTGGTTCTTTTACCAAGAGTAAATATTTAAGAGTATATTAGCATGAAATCTTGTATAATAAATCCTTTTAGAGTACCAGTTCTGATCATTTATGAATCTAAGACCCATTTCTCACAGTTTGCTACTTCCACATTTTAAGTTAATTTTTTTCTGTTCTTATTTAGCTTTTGATTTTCCATCACAGACAGAGACAAACAGCTGTGAGCATGAGTCCCTAGTGGGTCTATCCAACTGGACAAGTACATTGTTTCCATGCATCTGGCAGCATTCTTACAACTGCCATAATACATGGAGAGTTCAATAAATTCATCTGCTGCTTTCCCACTAGCTGCAGATCCAGAGCTCCAGAGAAATCCTGCTGCACATTTTATGAGGAGTAACCTCACTTCAGCTGTCATGCCTGCTGGATCAGGGGTTTTCATAATCACTGAGGCCTTGAGAAAGAGCAGGGATTTCTCAAGAGCTATTCTGAATATAAATAATGGTTAAAAAAAAGTTTTAAACACACACTTCACAAGGACATAGCTCCTCATCAGGCTTTCTCTCATGGCACCATGTTCAACTACAACCACACACTTCTTCTTCAGCTGTTTTTGATAATGGCATGTGCTTCTTGTATGCCATTAAGCTGGTTGTTAAGTCTTGAGTCATTTGAGCTCTCTTCGTGGAGGTTGCTGAGTAAACAGGAAGTCATGAATGGCTTCCTAAATCCTCTTGTTCTCATTTTTCTCACAGTCCTCAGAGGGGTCGCTCTAGAAGGGCCCATATGTCTTTCAGCTGAACAAAAAACGTAACCGCCGCCCACCACTTCCGGTCACAGGTCAAAGCGGAAAGCTCCAAAGTAACTCGATGAGTCTTCTGC
The DNA here is from genome assembly GCA_037974365.1 of Hydrocynus forskahlii. Classification (NCBI taxonomy): domain Eukaryota; kingdom Metazoa; phylum Chordata; class Actinopteri; order Characiformes; family Alestidae; genus Hydrocynus; species Hydrocynus forskahlii. The sequence goes on along the minus strand of JBBPCX010000023.1, from coordinate 7,503,415 downwards.
ATGCACAGCCATAGGGGAAGAGACAGAGACAAAAATTTCATCACCTGCCCGCAGCTCAAACAGGCCACCCTGATAGATGGAGTGCAGAGCGTTCTCACTGTCGGGCGCCCAACACTTGGTACCCACTCCCTTTAGCAACTGAATGGGTCGTGCATACGCTGTCTTCTTATACACACATTGCACCACCTGATGGCTCTCTGAGTTGGCCTGCCTGGTCAGAGTGAGGTAGCGGAAGTAGACCTGGGCATACAGGTAGTAGCGTCCAGTGTTGGGGATGCGCAAGTGGCCGTTGGAGATGGTCATGTTGTGTAGGTGGGAGCCAAAGCTCTGGTTGCCCCAGGAACGTACAGGATGACGACAGGACTGGTGCAGGTCTGTCTGAGGGGCTAGAGATGTAGGGCCTGGAGGAATAAGAGGACATTTTAACTTTCCAGAATTTTCCAGAACTTTCCAAGATATGATACTAAAATTGAGTGAGCATCAGTTGAACACCCTGCAGAAGTTGAACGAATAAAAAGACAAACATCATAAAATATAGTTCATAAATCAGACCTCTCAGAGATGAGTCTTGAAATGGTCCTAGGTATTGTAATAAGTGTGCAGCTCTCAGTCCAACATAGGGACCTCAGAGAACCCAGTTTGGATAACGTGTGTGCAGGACAACCCACATGATTATTATAACTCGTGAAAGGCCTGCTCAGGTATACAGGCCCTGAGATTAAGAAGTTTTTGACAAAATACAATGTCTATTTAGTGGCCACTGGAAAAAGCAAGATTAACCAATTTACAACCTAATCAGTAGTGGACAGTTAATTCTCATAGGCTGTGATTTCTGTCCTGTACTTAGAAAACCTGTTGACACAAAAAATTACTACTGAAGCCAATAATGAGTTGCTGATTTCTATCAGCAAATGTTTATATAAAAGTGCAGAGTACAGAGAAACACATGAAACTGTTGTGTGTGGTTCTCAACAATATAATCCAGATGTGTTAGATTGAGATTAAATTGAAAAACACTGGAGTACACTGCAATCTTATTTCTAGCCTAAAAGTCTTCTTTATCTTGTTTTGAGAATAATATACTATATAAGAGCAGATTTTTAAGATTATCAAGATTGTTTTAGGACATTTTTCCTAATTTAAGAAATCTCAGACTAGAAACAAGTGAAATTATCTGCCAGTGCAGTAAGATATTTACACTTGGTAAGATTTCTTGAAATAGGAAAAAAAAATCTTAAAACAATCTTATAATCTTACAAATCTGCTCTTATATAGTATATTATTCTCAAAACAAGATCAAGAAGGCTATAATATAAGATTGCAAGTCTTGGTTAGATCAGGTTAGATCATTCTTAAATCACACATAGAAAGAGAACAAAGCTTTTACTTCATTTAGGGTGTTAAACCTATCAAATATACATAAAATCACAAGGAACTGTCTTTTTTGTTAACTACAAATATTTTGTGAGCCAGTATACATGAATTCAACATGAACTCATGGTAACAATTTCCAACACACTGTTTGAGACCTCTTATGAGGTCTGTTAAGTAAACAGTGCAAACAATGCTGTCATTGTTGCTTTGTGAAACAATGTGTCAAGCTTTTCTTTGTTATACTTCAATTCTGGATTTCACCATCATATAATCTCTTAATCTTATATAAATTCATACACCAACATCCACACCCCACCTTTACCCCCCACACACACACCCTGTAATCCACTGTCTCGAAGAGTAAGGTGAGCAGAAGGGCGTGGATTTCCACCAGTGAGAAATGTCATCTGTGGTGTGGTTGTCTGTTTTTCTGTAAGAGACACAAAAGGCCGAACAGAAGGAGCACCTAATTAAAGTAATTGAAAAAGCAGCATTTGGCATTTGGTTACATTTTGTTTGATCCTTAGATGTTGACAGTTATTTTATTCTTGCTGTGAGCATAATTGAGCCTATGTAATTCCATTGTTAATTACATAGTGAGTTACACAACTAATTCCATCTACATTCAGTTTAAATTCTGCATCAGCAGTTTCAAGTCATTCATCTTAGAATGATGTAAAGCCAACTATTTGGGTTCCACAGGTGTAGAATTACCTTGAAAGACATGCTGGGAGATGATGTTTTCCGTTACCTGAATGAGAACAAAGAAATGCTACTCAGATTTGCAGCAAAGACATCAAAAACAACAGTATCTATAACATTTATTGTGCTGATCACCGCTGCCTTGTAAAATTAAACTCTGCAGTTCAAATATTTCTTCTCTGACATCTTTGCTTATAGAACAATGTGAAGGATGGTGTTATAGCGGTGAGCAGGAAATGACTGCGCAGCTGCATTTTCCCAGAGGCCACAGGAGCCATGTTGGCTAAATGGAGTATTGCCAAGAGGCTTTCAAAGCTTTTGTGTTTATAACGTCATTCAGGGCATGTTTATCCTCTCCGAATTCAACTTACAGCCACCAAGAAAATAAAAGACACTGAGATTCCATGTAAATTCCTGCCAACAACACAAAGACTTGCTGACATCATCCATGATCAACTTTCTCTTCTGGAACCAAAGTGGTCAAGTATCAGATTTACCAGAAGGTCTTCCAGAGTAAAGACCATGTCAAAGAAGAAGAGAGAAAAATAAACTGATGTGGAAACCAAAACAGAAAGGTGACAGAAGATAGCTCAGAGACCAGATGTTTTTCACTTCATTTGATTTTTTGATGCCCAGAAAAGCTGACTTGTGCTTTTACTAAGTGTATCAGTCCAAAGCAAACTCCTATTGTGAAGGAGGAAAATAGACGATTCTATTAGACACATTTATCCTGTTTTTTGATGCTGAGTGTGAAGTACTGCTATAGGTATACTATAAGTCTAACTCCCAAAGTGACTGAATGGTGCTCTTTTGGTGTTTCACAGCTCTATGTTTCAATGCAAAGGGGCTTTGTACCACTCCAGCAATTAAACTGCCTATATATAAAATAATACAATATAATATAATATAATATTATATTATATAATATTATATAATATACAGATTACATAAGATGTCTACTGCAGTGGATGACTTAAAAAGTAGCTGAATTCACTAATTAGAAGGGGTGTCTGGATACTTTTGGATATTTAAAGATATGTGTATTTAATGCTGGTGTATATGTATATCTACCCTTTGATTATACAGGGTATGCTGGTTGTAGTCAATCCATTAAATGCAAATTAGCAACAGAGTAAGACTTTTACATATGTAAATGATCACTGTGGATGCAATGTATAGCACCTCACTCTACAAACATGGAAAAGGGCAACAATTGATATTAAGTGTCGTTGAGTTTTGAACTAGTTTTCTAACATATACATCCATTCTATTTATTCTTCTGTGCTCAAAGCATTGAACTGAGGTAAAGAAAAGTAGTTAAACTGTTTGTTACAACAGAAAGTGTTCTTGTATGGTGAACTGAATAGTTTTTTAAAATTGCAAATTGAAATAAAACATCTTCTATAAAAAATACTGAATTCTTCATGAATTGGGCCCTTTCCAAAATAAATGAAAAACAGCTGCACCTAAGGAAAGCTTTTATTTTCTTCTCGTGAGTTTGATGGAATTGTCGAGACAGAGCTGATATATTCTGGGAGACCCTGCCTACATTATTAGTGGATCACTGTTTTTGCAGGGATTGACATCACATTTTTGTGGTCTGCGAAGCTTCAGTCTTCAACAACTTTCCCACTTTCCCAAACAAAAGTCTCTCGCTTCATGGGACATTCAAACAGCCCTAGAGTAATTCCCATAACACTCACTTTTGCATCAAGTGGCCTGATTTGACATTACTGGTGGCTTTATTCCTGGAGCATTAAGCGTCACTGATTATAAGCAGATGACTGTTTTTTCTCATCTGTTTCAGTTTACATTTCTTTTACAGTACTTTCACTTCTTGTACATTTTACATGTGGTGTGAGATTCTCAAATAATAATAAACCACAAGGCCTCTCACTAAAGACCATGTTTACCTTGGAGATATATGCCTTGATTCCTTCAGCAAGTTTGATGCACGGTTCACCAAACAACTGCACCAGGCTGTCAGGCACGTCCTGCTCTTTTTCAAGAGCATTCAGCAGCCCCAGACACCGCAGTTCTTCAGAAACACCCTGGCTACGGGCCTGGACATCAGCCAAAAAAGAAAAACAATACAAAGACACATTAGTAAGAAAAAAGTTATTTTTCCAAAGCAGCTGTCTTTGACAGCACAGGGAAATTCTCCTGAAATTAATGTCAATGGAGTAATGCAGAGACAGTGTTTCAGTTAATGTGAGCAGTTAATTTGACTCTCCTTCCACCACCGTATTGCTTCCAAAACTGTTAAAATGACTGGGTCTGGATGTGAAAAAACGTGCACATAATATGTTTTAATGAACATGTTATGACTTACATGAAAGAGTACGGGTGTCAAAAACAAACATAGCTGTGATTGGTATTGAGCAAGGAAGACAGGTTTGAAATTGCATTTGATAACAGGGATAGAGATGTCCTTCTGCTAAAACCCTCAGTTCCTTTACATCTTAGTCGGACTAAACTTGTTGCCAAAACCAAAGATTGTCATCAGAAAGTTTTAAAAACCAAATTAGAATCAAATAAAAAATGTGAGTTTCTGATTGGCAATTTAGCCTTGTTTTAAAATTCTAAACTTCAAATGCATTCCCATGTTTAAGAAGTATGCTATGACTAAACTCTTTAGTCCATCAGAGGGCAGTGTGGACTCTTCGTCTTATGTTGTCTTATATTGTCTTAGTGGTTCTTCTCTGTTTAGTCTAATGAAACACACAAAGCCCGCTGCAATTTTCTAAAGATTAACATTACAATGCACTACATGCTAATAAACATCAAGTTCAATCTCATTTTATACTCAACTTGCAAACATTTAACAGAATAACTTTCAGTATGATCTAATAAATTTACTGTCATTGCAGCTAACTACATCTTTACAAATTCATTATTTTTAAATTGAAAGCTGTAAGGTAAAATAACATTTACTAGTTAGCTGAGGTAACAGATCATTTGCATTTGTTAGTTTTAGACTTTAAATTGGCCGCCATTCTGGGTGTATATGTCAAGCTACAAGTCATGTGCTTTGTACTTATAGTCTGGATTTGATATTGTAAATTAGTAAAAGACACCGTCAGGCCTTAGAAGTGTAAAAGTTCAACATAAACAGAAAAATGTAACTTCAAATGTCTATGTTTAAGTTAAGACCTCCGTAAAATCACTGCTAGCTTTGTGTAATATAGCAATTCACATTTAGCATTGTGCTAGCAATGGTAGTTTGATAAAACAGACTACTTGAAAAGTGACCCTTGTAGTCATGTGGGGAACTCAGCATGAATTTCTTTCTCTGCATTTAAAGGCCAGCAACACAGCGTCCAGGGAGCAGTGTGTGGGGACGGTACCTTACTCAAAAGTATTTCAGTGGTGCCACTGGCACTCCTGGGTTTTAAACCTACAACCTTCTGATAGCTGTGGCAACTCTCTAACCACTAGACCACCAGATGTCAGCATACCTAAAGCTATTTAAAGGGTTTCTCATTTCTGCATTCAAATAACAACATGAAGTTATACATGGCTGGTGAGTGTTTATGATTTCACGACAGTACCTGGCTCTCAGAGTAATCAGAATAATTTGAATATTCGTTTAGCTTTTGTTTGTTGGTATTTGTTGTAGGGATGCAACGATACCATTTTTTACAAACTGATACGAGTACGATTATTTTTATTTGTGTACATGCCGATACCGAGTACCGATACCGATATTTCTTGGAATAGTGTCCAAGTGCAAGTAATTTGGAGACCGGTTTTATTTGAAGTTCATTTTATTAAGTATGCTTGAGTATAAGTATAGCAAGTACATGGACCATGTTCTTGTAGTGTACTAGAAAGTATACTAATTTAATCCTTCTTCAGACTCAATTGGAACATTTTTAAGTTTATAAAAGTATACCTTA
>JBBPCX010000023.1:7475462-7487965 GCA_037974365.1 Hydrocynus forskahlii | reverse complement strand
AAACACAAAACCATTATCTGACATCCTTAAGGTCACACCTATGTCAAAATTGTGTCATTCATTTGTTCCATTGGAGTACAGTGAGCCATCATACTCATACTATTGGAAACTAAGTTTATTATATAAAATTGCTCGCTTGGCCAAAAATGACATAATCTGGAAGAAAACACTAAAAACTACATTTTTCAAGTGTTGAGTTTAGAATGAAAGTATTTAACTTAAATTTTATGATTTAACAGTGTAAATAACAAGGAATTTAAAAATGTAGCTTTTATGGGTTTCAATTGGCCAAAAGTGTCCACGATGGCGTCAAGTGTTACAATTATCAAAAAAAGAGAGTGAAGTGGACAAAAATGTCCCACAGGAGGGCCAGAGGGTTAAATAACGTGGTTAAGTGAGTGAGGACCTAAAGGGTGAGCCTACAAACAAGCAATTAAGTTTAAATGAGTAAATGGGTTCTTTTTTCATCCCATTAAATGCAGTGATAAAACACTTTTGTGTGATTCCCTCTATAACCTGCAGTGCGTGAAGAATGGCACCAGGAGGACCCTCAGCTGATAGCTGAAGTGCTTTTTGCTGTGACCAGCATGCTCAGTTTCACACGTCTGGCGTACATCCTGCCTGCGCAAGAATCTCTGGGAACTCTCCAGATCTCTATGGGGAAGATGATTGATGACATGATAAGGTAGAAAAGGAGACCATCTGAAGTGCTTGTACTTTTTTGCACTCAGTCAGCCAAGACCTGTTTGGTGTACAAAGTTTGCTTCTTCTGTTTTGCACCGGAGCTTACAAGGAAAATGTAGCTAATATGTAAAAGGAGCACTTCATCTGGATCGTCCACTGCACATGACTAGTAGATGCTTAGCATGTCTTTAACTAATTAAAGTAAAACTATCTATAAGGGAGTAAAGGGTGACCAAACCTTTTATTTGCCAAATAATATTGCATATACTATCAAATATTCACACACTTGTTTAAAATGGTTTTGAGTTTTCAGTAAAACGTCATTTTCAATATTTGCCTTTTCAACTGTGATGTTCTCTCCCCAGGTTCTTGTTTATTCTGATGATCATTGGTACAGCTTTTCTGTGTGGAATCAACAATATTTACGTTCCTTACGTCATCTCTCCGCAGCTTGGAAGGTCTGACCTTTTCTTACCAGAAATAGCAAATCTGAAAGCCCTGTCCAAACCTTATTTAAAATGTTGCTGTTTAGTAGAAATTCAGTCCCATACATGCTTTCCAGGTTTAATGAGACCTTCCAGTTCCTGTTTTGGACGATGTTTGGTGTCGTCAACAAGGAGTATGTGGATATGCCTGATTATGTTGTGGCTGAGTTTGTGGGCAGAATCCTATATGGTATCTTCACGCTTTTGATTGTCATTGTACTGCTGAATATGCTCATTGCCATGATCACAAACTCCTTTCAGAAGATTGAGGTGAGACTGCTGAGTGGGGTCATTTTGATGTGCCATTTAACCAGAATCCAGCTTCTCCATGGACAGATAAGACATTATATCATGATTCCCTGTAGGACGATGCTGATGTGGAGTGGAAATTTGCCCGTTCTAAACTCTATCTGACGTACTTCAGAGAGGGACTCACTATGCCTGTCCCCTTCAACATTATTCCCTCACCAAAGGCTCTGTTCTACTTCATACGGTGATCCATTTAAAGTTTTAAAAATAGTTATCTTAGTTCTTATTAAAACAAAGCAAGCCAAGGGATCCCCAGAATTCAGGAATTTCTATTATTTTTATTTTCAGGGGAATTTTCAGAAGAATCTGCTGTTGTTGCAAATTGAATTCAACTCCAGATTATCCACCCATTGCCTCTATGGTGAGTGAAGTTAAAACTGTCTTTAGAAAACACTATATTATTGAAACCATCTTCTGCAAAATCTTTGTTGTCCATGATGTGCAGTCAAATGGACCACTGAACAATGATGGAGGTCTAGATGAAAAAGTGTCTTACAAACAGCAAGTCATTCGAGCCCTGGTGCAACGCTATATAGAGTCTGCAAGGAGAGAGTTTGAGGAGACAAAACGCAAAGGTGTGGAGAAAGGCATCTGCTTTTTTTTGTTGTATTATTTACTTTGGTTTATGTTGTGGATTGAAAGAACTTTTTAACTGTGTTTTCAGTGCTAAACAATGTCAAAGCACATTATAAGACTGTGAACAAATGCTACCAACTTTTTTTGCTCCTTCTGTAGATGTTGGAAATCGATTGACAGAGCTCAGCAAAGTGGTTGGACGGCTGCATGTAGAGATGAAGACAATTCACCAGACCCTGTTAGACATAGAAGAAGCCAAAGCAGACCCTTCACAGACAAGTACTTCTGCTGTGCTAGGGAGGTACATCAAGGGGGCAAAAAACAACTTCCGGGGATTTAACAGTGGAGTACCATCAGAGAGTAGGAGCACTCCTCTGCTGGTCAATGTACACCATCAAACCCCTGAGAATGTGGAGCAGAAAGACACAGGATGGGTGAACATGCAAGATGAGACAGCCATAGGGGAGGGAGGACAGGGGGATACAATACAAAGAGAAACAGGTGGGGATTTTGAAGAAAGTGTCTGTGAGAGGGAGGCAGTGACTGAGGGTTCCCCAGAAAGCAGGGAAGAGGAGAAAGCCAGTGGTGAAGAGGGTTCTTGTTTTGAGGGCAAAGCCTGTAGTAATTCTGAGAAAGAGGGAGCCAGCAATGATCAAACCACAGTAGATATGAAGGATGACATATCCAATGAGGACAAGGCAGGAACTGGATTTGAAGAGGGTGAGAAGTATACTGACATGGAGGAGGGGAAAGCAAATGAAGGGAGGTCTAATGTAGAGGTGGTGTTTGAGAAGAAAACTGGAATTGTAAGTTTCATGGCTAAGCAAATAGAGGAAAGAAACAATGGCGAAGAGATGACAGGTTTTAAACTGAATGATGCAGCTTCTCCCACCTGCAGCAAGAGCTCGCAGGACACTGGCTTTGGCTTTCAAGAGTTGGACCTCTCAGCTTGCCCTTAATAGCTCAACAGCCTGCCTAGCTTTGTTCTAAAACTCACTAGACAAGCAAATTAAACATTTTAGAGTATTTAAATTTACTACTTTACAGTTGTTTACACTGTTCATAAACGCCCAAGTTTGGGGACACCTTTTGCCTCACAGTGAGAAGATCCTGGGTTGCAATTTCATGTTTTCCCATGTTTGTATGGGTCCAAAGACATGCTTGTCAGGCAAACTGCTGACAGACTAGCAAGCTGTCCAGGGTACTTCTTGTGACCAGAACCAGCACCCCTTGCAAACTGGTTTAAGATAAGTGGTTCAAAGAATGGAAGGATGTTTCTTTTCAGGATCAAGGCTGTTTGGAAATTGAAACAGCAGTTAAAGCTACTACTGGACTGTTTTTACAATCAAGTTTCCCCAGAATAAACTTGATTGATCTCCAGTGTTATTGCCATCCACCAAAGCAGCAGCTCACAAGGTTTTTAAGTGCCCCCAAACCTTTGACAGGCAGTGTAAACATAAGGATAAAAACCTGTAAGGAATCTTACATTCTTCCATTACAAGTTCAGATGTCATTTCAGTGTATTTGTGTCAGTGCAGTCTCATCTAATACTATGTGTCTGGAAATATACCATAGTAGTTCTTAATATGTCTCCTGTAAATTGTAACACTTGATGTAATGCTCCATGTGCGCATATTGTAGAAACTAGGCCTGCTCCTCAATATAATAAACATTTCAAGATTCAGTATAAGCCTTTATTCACCTTTTCCACCACAACCAAATACATTAGAGCTGGTGAAGCAGGTTTTGATGAATGAGAGTTGTAATCGTCCCCATGGCCTGTGTGCAGGTTGCAGCTTGCTCAACACCTGCTGTTTGTAACACAGCTGGGGTTTCTCACATAGGCCCCATGGTTATTAATTAATCTGTCACCTGCAGCATACATAAAATCAAGCCTATAACCATGTAATTCCATGCACAAACCTTAGCAGTAGGTTGAGCTCAGTGGCCTTAAAACATGGCACCATCATAGTGTGCCACCTTTGTCAGCATGTAAAAATTTTGCTACATTTGCCCCAGTCAACTAAGTGCTGTTACTGAAAAATAGAATCATCTACATGCAACACCTCAAATTTCATAAAGTAGACCTGAACTGTGTTTTGGTTGGTTGAATTTTAAAGGTTCAGAAGGAGAGTCTGGAATTTTTTTTTTGTACAGAACATTCATTTTACCATGTAAAAATATTCTTTACAGATTTTAGTAACTTATACTACAGGTTCTCCATGCATATAAAATGAATTCAGGCTGCTTCTGATATTTGTGCTTCCAACATTTAAACTGCAATGACACAGCATGGATCACAGCAAAAATCTGTACAGAATACCCAACTGCAATAAATATGGAGACTTTTGTTATGTCTTGAATTATACGCATAAAGAACATAGCATGAACAGAAACAGCATCAGCAAAGCAAACTTTGTTTCTGTAGTAATTCAGACAAAACAGTATGCATTTCATCTAAAATGATCGTGGTGATAGTGCCAGGCAGTAAAGGTGAAATGATTTGTTCAAGAGCCACACATCAAGCATTCATCCCGATTCTCCAAGGAGCACACCATTGCAGCCTTGTTCCGCTCCTTGATCTCTTCTTCGCTGCTCTTATTTGCCTGTGCCTCTTTGAGCTTCTCCTTGTTGAGAGTGAACTGGATGGGGTTGGCAGCTGGCTTTGTCCGCAAGTAATACATGCCAGTCTTAAGTCCCTGTTAAAAGAATTCCACAAATTAAGGTAGTTGTTTGGCACATCCATTCCATAATCATGTTTCTCTATAAATCCAAATTTGAGTTGACCTATAACTCACCTGCTTCCAGCCATAAAAGTGCATACTGGTGAGTTTTCCATAGTTGGGCTCAGCGATGTGGATATTCAGGGACTGGCTCTGGTCAATGAAAGCTCCTCTGTCAGCAGCCATCTTAATGACAACCTTCTGAGAAACTTCCCAGACCGTTTTATACAACTCCTTCAGATCTTCTGGAATTGTGGGGATACCCTGCAAAATGAAGTCCACAAAGAAATACATTTGTGGTCTTTCTGAGGGGCAGTAATGGAAAAAGATATATTTGACATTTGTTTTCCCAACAGAAATCTAGTTGAAAACAGTACACCTATTTGCATAGGTTAACAGTGGCTTATTTTAGTAAAAAATTTACAATACAATAAATGTCAATTATTGTGCAAAATATAAAAAAGGTATACAGCTCACTATTTTACAGTGCAAAAATTAAGAGCCCAAAACACCTTAGCAAGTGATGACCAAACTATATTAAATCTATTTCTATTTGTGAATCTTGCTGCAGCATACCAACCTGAATTGATCCATTATGAGCAATCAGCTGATTCTTCATGTCTTCACTCCACAAGCCTTGTTCTGTGAGATCTTTCAGTAAGTGAGGATTTACAATCTAAAGGATGGGCAATACCAACAAAAAATCATTAAAAAATAGATATTCTAGATATTAGAGTAAAATTCAGATTTATAATATGAACAAGGGACCTTCTTACCTGGAACTCTCCAGACAGCACTCTGCGTGTGTATATGTTGCTGGTGTAGGGTTCAATGGACTCATTGTTGCCCAGAATCTGTGCTGTAGAGGCAGTTGGCATGGGTGCCAACAGCAAACTGTTACGTACACCATACCTGCAAACAAAGGTCACAATTAAGCCTTTGTCTTCAAACAAATGGCATAAATGATCATTACTGAAGAGTTTACTAACTTGGCAATCTTCTCCTTCAGCACTTTCCAATCCCACAAGTCTGTAGGGGTTCTGTCCCACATATCATACTGCAGGATCTGAGGAAATGAAAAATAAAGTCTATTGGTACACTGTAAAAACCTAATGGTGCACACAATCAGATCTTTCTGAACAAGTGCCAACTGATGCTTAGTCAAAATAGCTTAATCTGAAAGATTAATAAAGTGTGGAATGTTGTGTCAGTGAGTTTAAGTAATGCTTGGGCTGAAACACTTACACCCTTGCTAACAGGAGATCCAGCATAGGTCTCATATGGGCCTTGTTCAGCAGCCAGATCACAGCTGGATTCCAAGGCAGCATAGTAGATAGTTTCGAAGATCTGTGTGTTGAGGAGTTGAGCGTCTGCACTCTCAAAAGGGAACCGCATGAGGATAAATGCATCAGCTAGCCCTTGTACCCCAATACCAATGGGCCTGTGCCGCTTGTTTGACTTCTCTGCCTGTTGACAGGAGGGAGAAAGGGAGGAGGGATCAAACCACAACCCAAAAAACAAACAGAACGAACCCCCCCCCCCCCCCAAAATATACAAAACAGCCACTAACCTCAGGGACTGGATAGTAATTAATGTCGATGATTTTGTTCAAGTTTCTAACAATGACCTTTGTAACAGATGCCAATTTTTGGAAATCAAATGTTCTCTCAGGGGTGACATACATGTTGAGAGCTATCGATGCTAGATTGCAAACAGCCACCTACAAATATAAAACCAGTTAGAATAAAACCATCAGATTTGGCAGGTTAAAGGACATTCATCTAAAATATCAATCACACTCCTTTAACATAAAACATGCATATATATTTAGCTATTTTGACTTTTTTGGAAGATCTCACCTCGTCCTTGCTGGTATACTCCACAATTTCTGTACACAAGTTGCTGCATTTGATGGTTCCTAGATTCTGCTGATTGCTCTTCCTATTACAGGCATCCTTGTAGAGCATGTAGGGAGTGCCAGTCTCAGTCTGAGACTCAATAATAGCATACCACAACTGCTGGGCCTTAACTACACGCTTTGCCTTGTTCTCCTTCTCATACCTGCAACAAAAATATTTGCTCAGGTAAAAATACAGAAAATTAGAAGGTTGCTCAATTGAAAAAAACAAAACCAAACAAACAACCCCCCACCCCCAAACAATTGAAGAGTTTGTGTTTTAATTTTGAACTAGCACGAAAAACACACTATATGAGGAATCAAGAGAAAGCCATCCAGGGGATGACCAATAATTATGAAACAATATAGTATCCAGGGTTCTTGTAGGTTTCAGTAAGTTAAATTTAAGACCTTTTAAGACCATTAAGAGTAACATTTGAGACCAACACAATGCGCTACTAGAAACATTCCAATGATACCAGAAATTCTCAAAACATTCCATTTTTATTGATTCAGTATTAAAACAGAATCAAAATACTTAAACAGGGTATATACAGCAATGCTTAAGTTAAATTTAATACCTTTTTTACTACCTTTTGAATTTTTTTTAAAACCATCACATTTACAAAGATTTTTACATATATAACACTATACAACAGAACAGTTTTACAGACTCACTGATGTTGACCACATACTGCACATTTATTTCACTTCGTGAATAAAAAAAACAAACTACATAAAATGTGCAACGAAGACGAGGACATAGTTCCAACACACTGGCTCGCATTCACGGCAGGAACTGTTGATGCATTACAAACCGGCATCGGCTATATGAACTGTTGGTAATAGCAGTTCATCAGTTCATATAGTGGATGCCAGTTTGATTATTTGATTTTAACATAAACATGTTCTATAAGTCCAAGTCTATGGGCTGTCGTTTGTAAAAACAGCTTAACAAATTTCGAGGTGTCATTTAGCACAATTTTCACACATTTAGAGCTAAATGTGTTAGAAAACTAAATATTGCGCTCTAAATCTAAATGTTATTCATTAGGTTCACGACTCAAGTAAGTTTTGTTTATCCGAACACAATCTTAAAACAAGAGCAAAGTGCCTGAATGTACAGCATAGGCATGAATAGTTAGTCCCTTTACTGTCTCTTTAGCTTACTACCGCTATTAGCAGTATACAGAGGATCTAAAGTAAGTTGGAAGTTCAAGCTCCCAAGCAGTTTCCCCATGTCTCTCTCTCATGCACGCACTAGACACGCACCCAGTCCTTTGCACGCACCAGTGCTCTCTTTACACTACACGAGATACCTTTTTTTTTTTTTTATAAATTTTTTCCTTCGGATCTGCATCAATCTCATTATTAAACTTTGGTGCACTCAGTCGATGGAAAACCGTCATAGCGACAGAAAACTTGAATCCATGTTACCTTCTTGCACACTTTGCAGCAAGCCCCATGCCTACCACTGGGGACAACTTGTAACCAGCTGCAAAAACTGGAATTATCGAGTCAAGTGTCGTTAAACACACACTTACCCATCTTTAAAAAGTATATGCTTGACAACAGGGCTCCCAAGTTTTCTGATTGGCTGATAGGTCGCTAATTCAAGGTTAAGTTCTACAGCATTTTTTTATTTTATTTTCTGCGGACAATGCTTCTTGGGAATGAACAGAGGCAAGAATTTTAAGACTTGGGTAAATTAGACTTAAGACCTAGGATGAAAATCTGGCCGTTTTTGAGACATTTTATGGCCTTAAATTTAACTTTCAGGATTTTAGACTTTAAGACTTAAGACCCTGCGGGAACCCTGGGTATCCTACCTAGTGTACAGTTTTTCAAACTCGTCTCCCCAGCATTCATCCAGACCAGGACAGTCATTTGGGCACATAAGAGACCAATCCTGAAAAAGGCAAAATTACTCATGAATATGCATGAGGAAAATGAATATGAAAAAGTATTTTCTGTACATGTCAATCCAATAACATAGTATACAGTGCTATTACTTATTCTCTTATGTGCTACACTTACTGCATTGGTCTCTACTCTCTTCATGAAGAGGTCTGGGATCCAGAGAGCATAGAACAGGTCTCTTGCCCTCTGCTCCTCTTTTCCAGTGTTCTTCTTCAGCTCCAGAAACTCAAAGATGTCATAATGCCAGGGCTCCAGGTACATGGCAAATGCCCCAGGTCTCTGAGGAAAGACAGGTTAAGATAGATTATTTTCTAATCAACACTTGAAGAGTTTGCTAGAGTTAAAAAGAGTGTCTCACCTTGTTTCCTCCCTGGTCAACATAGCGAGCTGTGTTGTTGTAAACGCGGAGCATAGGAACCAGTCCGTTCGAATTGCCATTTGTCTAAGGCAGGGAGAATGGACATAACTTAGGTTTTCACTCTCTTCACTCCAGAAAAAACATAATGTGGTCTGTAAATAGTACTTACTCCAGCAATGTAACTGCCTGTAGCTCTAATGCAGCTCACTGCTACACCAATGCCTCCCGCAGATTTAGAAATCAGGGCACACTGCTTCAGTGTATCATAGATCCCTTCAATGCTGTCATCCCGCATAGCAAGCAGGAAACAGCTGCAAACAACAACAGACTCAATAACAATTGTTCAACTTCCTGAATTCACTGTGCTCAGTAAATAACAAATATCAGTAACTGTTACAAAAAAAAATTTAAGTACTAGATTTGTATTTAAAGTGGGATAACATGCAATACAAAACTATCCCTATACTGCAGGCTACAGTTATAAATCCTGCTCGGATTCATAGCTAAATTGTATGGCCCGTTGAAGTGTACTTTCTGTTGTAACCATACAAATTTCCCACTTCTGGGACTAATAAGGTTTATCTACTCATCTTAAAAGTATTAATTGTATTTAGTAAACTGTATACAAAAAAAAGACAATTGCAAATGTGAGAAAAAGGCAAAAGTCCTTATTATCGCTAGCCTTAATGTTTAATTATTTTGCCAAACTGCCCCCTTATGTTCAAACTCTTTACTGCAACTGTCTCCCTGCATGGTGTGTACCTGGAGAGTTGAGGTCGGTTAGTGCCTGCATTGAAGAGTGTAGGAGAAGCATGAGTGAACCACTTCTCAGACAGCAGGTTGTAGGTCTCAATGGCAGCAGCAATATCCTCCTTATGAATACCAACTGCCACTCTCATCAGCATGTGCTGAGGCCGCTCAGCAACTGCACAAAAAAAGTAAAGTAAGCGGTAAATAACACTTGTTCCTCACACTAGGAGTAACATTAAAAGTGTTTAACATCACATACCTTTTCCATTAATCTTAAGCAAATATGACCGTTCCAATGTCTAAAGAGAGAAGACAATTTTCAGTGAAGGTAATGAACATCAAGGATTTCTGATAATGAGCAAAGCTCATTTGACATACAGCAGGACTACCATCAAGAACATCTACCTTGAAGCCAAAGAAGTTGTAAGAGAAGTCCCGGTCATAGATGATAGCTGAATTGAGGCGCTGTGGAAAGCGCAAAGAAAGGTGGCGTTTCAAACTAACCTTTACAATGAAACAAAAACAAGCAAAAGAGCTCTACATGTCTTCTTACATCTTTATTAGCCAAAATGATGTCCAGGGTCTCCTTAGCAATCATTGGTGAGTGTCGTTCATTCAGTGGATTCACATAGTGGTACAGGTCCTCCATAACATCTGCATCAAAAGGTAAGAAAAATAACTATGAGCACCATAAAAGCCACATACAAATATTTGTAAAGGTTACCCATAAAAACATTCTGGAGCTCAGCAGGAAAACACTCTTTACAAGTTAATCATAAAATTACTCACCACTGAAGACTTTCTTGGTCTCCTTGTGCAGGTTGGAGACTGCGATGCGGGCTGCCAGGATAGCATAGTCAGGATGTTTGGTGGTGAGGGTGGCAGCAGTCTCTGCAGCCAGGGTGTCCAGTTCAACAGTGGTCACGCCACTGTACAGACCCTGGATCACCTTCATCGTGATCTGAGTCTGCAAACATACAGTAAAAATTTCAGTGGGCTAAAACAAACAACCCCCCACCCACCTACCCACCCACACACAGTGTCTACATTACAGCATAAAATATGTTATTCATAGACTGAGAGTCTTTATACATACAGGATCAACAAAGTCACTGTTGAGTCCATAGCAGAGCTTCTGAATACGGGAGGTAATTTTATCAAACATCACTCGCTCTTGGCGTCCATCTGCAAAAGAAGACAGTATGAAGGCACCTCACAAATGTCATTTTAACTACACAAAGTTAAAGCAAAAATTAAAAGGCTATAGTAAGCTGATCTCATAACAGTACTTTGACAACTGCTTAGCATACATACGAACTGAATAAAACTTGCTGCTTATTGCTGTTAAGCAGTTGTACAAAATTGTCTTAGGAACCCCAAGACTACACACTCAACGTTGTGTACACACAGAATAACAAAATATCTCTCTTCATTGTACCCAGTTTATTCGTCAAAAGAAAAACTATAAAACTAAGGAAAAAAAGAAACAAAAAGAAACAGAATCCGCCTGTGGGTCAGTCTGGAGCTCCAGGAGTCAATGTTGGCAAAAATAAAGTTACTAGCTTTGGCTAAATGCTTCAAAAACTACCAACCAGCTGCCCCTGTTCTTCTGGCTGAAAAGGTTATTTGGCGCCAACAACACTGACGAAGAATTCAGCCAGCAGGTACTCTGCATAAACATGTATTTATAAAGACACGATATACTTCGATTACGCTCTTTATGTTAATAACTTTATTTTTAAGACCTGCGACCTAGCTGTTAACAGTCTAGGAGCTTCTATTTTGGAAATGAGTCACAAAACGGTCTGGAGCTAACATGCTAGCTTCTTCTACTGCCCTTTTCACAGCTAAGATAATCGATACATGAATCTTATTCGTTTTGTCAAAAAATAGTGAGAATATAAAACATGAGTGGACATGATGAACATCGTGAGAAAAAAAACAAAATATGAAAAGGTCAGCTAGCAAAAAAGGTGCTAACGTGCAAAGTACTCAGTTAGCATTCACTGCATGCTAGCTAAAATACTAGAGGTTTCCAGTACAAGACCAGACACCTTTTATCAGAGGTTTAGAAAAATTCATAGCACATCTTATTAGACCTTTTAAAACAGACTCATTCTTTAACAAAAACATGCTAGCAAAACAGGAGTGAGAAAATAGAGACACAAACTCACCACGCTTGATGACGTGCATGTTGACTTATGGTGCAAGAAAGTGGTAAAGCAGTACAAAAACTGTCTGAGATATGTTAAGCGAAAGTGTGTAAGTGTATTTCTGTCCTTCGACCCTATCCAGCTGATCAGAGTAAAAAGCGCGAATGTCTTCAAACTGCCCCAGCAACGCTTCATGTACAAAAGCTCCGACCAATCAGAAACTACCTGGGCGGGGAACTCAACAAATCAGAGAAGAAATGAAGAAAAGAAATGAAGAAAATACAAGGAAAGAAAAAAGAAACAATGAAAAGTGGGTCAGAATGGCAGTTCAGCCTGGCCTGGGTGTTGTACGTAATTTCAGGAGCCAGCTGGAGAAAAAAATCTGAATAAATTAGTTCCTCTGCCCTGTTCTTAAAAAAGCGGAAATGGCACATTTTCTATATTTCTTCTTGTCCTTTATTAAAGTCAACTTATTACGGTTTTATACAACAAGAATCATTTTCACGACACCATTTTACCACCTCTCCCTGTCTTTTAGAATTAATCAGGCTCTTTTTCCTACGGTGTCTATACCAGGGATGGGCAAACTACGGCCCGCGGGCCACGTCCGGCCCGTTGGTCTTTTTAATCCGGCCCGCCGAAGATCGG
>JBBPCX010000023.1:7452619-7467854 GCA_037974365.1 Hydrocynus forskahlii | reverse complement strand
TAAACCCCTGTCAATGTATCACTGCGCCTATTGCGAAACACCGATCTTCGGCGGGCCGGATTAAAAAGACCAACAGGGGTTTACGTGTCCGGCCCGGACGTGGCCCGCGGGCCGTAGTTTGCCCATCCCTGGTGTATACAGTAATTTGAAAGGATTTGAGGTGGATTATTCCAGTCAGATTTTAGAACTGAAACTATTCATTTCATAATTGCTTTACTTTGTTATTCGTGTAGAAATATAAAAATGCTCCTGTCCCCTTAAGGTAAAAAATAAACAAGACCTTTAATCAGAAAGGTAAATTTCCCCTCTTTATCTCTGCTTTCTTCAGGGATTGGCTTAGGGATGCTTTGTGTGTCTACCTTGGTGTGCCTCTACTACAATGTCATCATTGCTTGGACCTTTTATTACCTGGGTAGCTCCTTCCAGAGCCCATTACCATGGTCCTGCGATGCTATTGCTAATGCTGCACTCTGTGGGGTATGTGTTCTGTAATTGTAAGTGCCAAGTAGTTTTGCGTCTCAGCTCTGTTGTCGACCACTGTGACCTTAATGCTGTGGAAATTGTATAAATGTGAATAATTGAAATGGTTTGAAATGCCATAGAATAAAACGTTTTTAAATTAGCTTTCTTGATAAGTAAATGTTTGAAGTAATGATTTTGAGTTCTCCTGTAAAGTTGCAATTGTTTTGTTTTTGGCCGGCGATAATATGTTTGTTATTTAATACTGTTCCCTTTATCTGATCCACAGAACACCACCAATGCCACAAACACCCTGAGTCCATCTGAGATCTTCTGGAAGTAAGCGTTCTCTGGTTTGATGCTGTAATTAATTTGTAGTCTTACACAAAAAGAAATGCCTTCCATACTGTGATGGATTTAGTGTTTAAAATATGATGGCTTTAAAAATGGAAATTCATTTTAATTTTTCCAAAACATTAAAGTGCTAAAATGATGTACATCGACATATAGTTGACCTGTGTTGATAGTAGAAATATATTATTTTGCTAAACTGACTTGACATGGAATATACTTTATTGTGGATATTGTCAGAACTTCTATTGCACTGAAAAAAAACTGGATTTTTTGTTAAAAAGATGTGAATGTGTAGGATAGGTATGTGAGGTGTTAAATAAAAATCAGGTTTTCAAATGTGGCACTACTTTACACATTAAAATATTGTTAAACCGCATATTTAGAAAATGTCTTGTGATATAAAAAGTATTGTGATATAATCATTTTTCAATATTTCCTACTGCCACATGTATATCAGTTCTGATACTAGGTGTGCTTTGACAAAAACAAATTCTTTGAACTCTAAATTTGAGACGCATCTGTGTGTGTGTTTCATAGTGAACGTGTCTTGGGTGTGGTACACAGTAAGGGTCTGCATGACCCTGGGCCAGTGAAGTGGCAGCTCGCTTTGTGTTTGCTGGCTGCCTGGGTGATCATTTTCCTCTGCATGCTAAAGGGCATTCGCAGCTCAGGCAAGGTAAAGTCCAACTCTTGCAGGATGAGATTGCATGGCTGGATGAGGAAGTATCATGATTGAGGTTATGTTCCTACTGTTTGTCACTATATAGAATCCACAACTGTACAGAATTTTGTGACATACTAAAGAATGAAATAATCATGTAATTGGTAGCTAGAGTGTTATTTCTGCTTTTCTGCATTTTGTCCCAGCTCTTGTTTTCTTCTTTATGATTGTTGCAGTTTTTCTTACCTACATAGTCCAAAACTGAATGTCTGTTTGAGATTACATTAGATATGTTTCTCATGATAAAAACATGCAGTTTGCGCTGTGCTAATTTGTGAATTTAAGATTTTATACTAGTTAAATTACATTAAACTGAGGAGAAACATTTCAGATCAGCTGCATTTGAAACGAGAGGAATAACTGTAAATTTGGTTTTCTTTGATTATCGGTTTAAAATCATCATTTAATTTATTTGGGGAAATACCTAATGATTAAGTATACTCCAATGTCTTCTTTTTTCCCACTTCCAGGTGGTGTATGTGACAGCAACTTTTCCCTACTTTGTGCTGATAGTTCTGATCATCAGAGGGGCCACTCTGGAGGGTTCTCTTCAAGGCGTTACCTTCTATCTCAAACCAGACTGGGAGCAACTGGCTAATGCACAGGTACCAGGAGCAGTGTTTCACATCTCTTTTTGTGTGTTGAGCTTTGCTCCTGAAAATCTTCACAATCTTGTGTTTGTATAGGTGTGGAATGATGCAGCTTCGCAAATCTTCTATTCACTTGGTATTGGAGTCGGTGGGCTTTTGTCCATGGCCTCTTACAATAAATTTGACAATAATGTCATCAGGTTAGATTTTTATTGATAATAATTTTTGTAATTTTGTTCAATCTGTCTATATCCTTCGACTGTTTGTCCATAGACAACGCTGATTGAAAACTAAAAGGTTCTGGGTCTAAATTGTAATGTTCTGTGCTAGAGATACCCTGGTGATCACGATAGGAAACTGTGCTACCAGCTTCTTTGCTGGTTTTGCAATCTTCTCCATCTTGGGCCACATGGCCTGGAGGAAGGGTGTGGCAGTGGAAGACGTGGCAGACAGAGGTAAATCTAGTCCAGCATGTCATCTTACACAAGTCAGCAGACACACCTCACTCACTCCCCAAACATAGACAGAAACATGTGACATGTGTGATGATATGTGTTTTTGCTGCACTTTCAGGTCCAGGTTTAGCCTTTGTAGCATACCCAGAGGCCTTGGCTCTTCTGCCTGGTTCAGTTTTTTGGTCGATTCTGTTTTTCCTGATGCTCTTCATGCTGGGGGTGGACACACTAGTAAGACTCATACATCGAGACTTCTGCTTCTGTGGTCTTAACTCTTTACCACTGTTAGGCAACATAATGTTGAAGGCATAGTGTTGTTAAGTTGCATCTTCCAAAGTTGTTGCGTGAAATAGTTTAAAAATACATGAAAATCTTGTTGGCAATAGACTTCTTTACCATATAAGGTGTTACACCTTGCCATCATAACTTGTCATGGTCTTACATTTACCATACCACATCATGATGCACTTTCCTAATATAGAGGTACATACATGCACAACAGTTAATTTATTCCATAACTACACAATACCCACTTCCCTCTCTTTTTCTCTCTAGTTTGGTAACATGGAGGGGATTACCACAGCAGTGCTGGATGAGTTTCCTCAGCTCAGAACTAATATGAAGCACAAGACACCGTTTCTAGCCCTTCTCTGCTTTGGCTTTTACCTAATGGGCCTGTTGCTGGTCACTGATGTGAGTTCATTTAAAGGATTCAATTCCAAGTGATACCTGTGTTTTCTACATCATATGAAAATGCGAGATGTCCTTTATTCTATGTGATTTCATTCACAACAGATTTGCGACCTCTTCAGGGTGTTTCCCTGCCTTTTACCACTATAAGTTTTTGTGACTTCACAAAGAAAAGCAAATTAAAAACAAACCATTTTATAACTTTGTTTCCTTATAAGTACTGTATAGATGGCAGAGGGAACAGTATGTTTTAAAAGTTTAACACTGTTTACAATATAACTCTGTTTGAGGAAAAAAGTTGATTAGAATATAGATTGTAGATTTTCTATAATTTAGGCTCATTAAAAGTTAAGAATTACCCTTCTTTCTCTTGTAAAATTAGTAGTTTGTTGGGAAAACATGTTTTTTTGTTATGACAGCGACAGTATGTAACTGTAATAGAGATATTTTTGAGTGTATTAGATTTATAACTGCGTTTTGCATGTTTCTTGCTTCTGTGTGTGTTTTGTAACAGGGAGGAATATACTGGTTCACCCTCATAGACTCATTCAGCACTAGTTTTGGTCTCATCATTATAACTCTCTTCATGTGTCTTGGCATCTCATTCTTTTATGGTATGCTTGTAACCAAACCCTTTCCATCTCACATTCATATCACCATAGCAACTTTCCTAACAGTCAAGTCTTTTAAGCTCGTCATTTAAAACATTTATAAATTTTCAAAGATGTTTTACAATTGCAGCAATGTTTAGGAGCAATCTGAGCAAAACAGTTACAGTTCAGCTCAGCTGGTTAATATTGGAATTTGACATAAACCAATTTCCAATTTTATTTTTAACAATTTGGTCAATTTCTAAAAATAAGAGTCTAAGTCTAGTTTTGACATTTATTAAGCTGCCTTTTATTCCAGTGTGTTTTAAAGGGGACTGACTCTAGATATTTGTATTCTATTTCTTTCCAAACTTTCCAATGACACTATTATAGTTTTATGTACCAAAAGAGCAAAATTTTATTTTTACATGACCATTTCCACCCCCTATTCTCTCCTAAAATTAAATGGGCTGTTTTTGTTGCTGTGCCCTTATGAGTGATATATGTATATGATTTCTGGCCTGACTGTGCCTTGTTCAGAAAGCAGCTTGGGATAAAACATTCCTTGTAACTGCTCATATTTCGGCGCGGCTAACTCCTGCTGACCAAATAGCCAGATATGTGTAAATTAATTGTTTTTTTTTTGTGACAATATATACTATAAAGACTGAGAAGTGAATATGTTTTAGCACGCGCAATGCTGTATGTCCATTTTCAACAGTTTTAGACAGAAAGAAAATTATATTTCTTAAAGAATATTCTTTCTTGTATGACACAAAAAATATGTACAATAAATAAGGATAGGATTAATTATAACACTTATGTATTTGCGAAGTTCACTCTCAACAAAGCATGTCATAAAAATGAAAATGATCCTTAATGTGCTTTGGAACAAAACCCCTCACTTACGTTTTTCAGTACTTGTACTTTATTATATGAAATAGTTCAAATTACCTTTAATGTTTTTTTGCATGTGATTTGTTTAATGCAGGGGTGAACCAGTTCTGCCAGGACATAGTGGACATGATATGCCGCTGTCCACCATGGTGCACCAAAGTGCTGCTGTACTTCAAAGTGTGCTGGGTATTCTTCACACCCTTCTTGTTACTGGTGAGTGCAGTGTCTGTTAGAGGTTTTCTTGTTTAAAGCTTGGTGCTCATTTGTGCAATAGTAGCATTTGATGTCGCTGTGTTGTTACATACAAAGCTTTGATTAGGACCTCTGGCTCTGTGTAGTGGATGCTGCTCTGACAGAATCTTGATAGAATTTCTCCAGTTTTCTTCTCAATTTATGTGCTGCTTAATGGATTAACCCCCTAAAATGCAGAGTTATTGTTCAGTTATGTACAATTTACATAACGTATGGAAATGAGCAAAAAAGTGTTTGCCCAAAAAGGCTGTGTAGACATATTTCTTGTCCTGTATTCTACACTTCTCCTGTATTGTAAATTTCTCTTATGACCACTTATGACATATAAAAAAAAGTTATTGTTTAGTTTACTTGACCATTTTCCATCAAAATGGTCCATTAGATTAAAAAAGGTTGTTTGTGTTACTTTACGTTTAAGAAAGAAAGAAAAAATGATCATGTGACCTAGAAAATAATTTATATTTTAAAAAAGTGAAAAAAGGGTTTTCCTTGGTATGGGTCGTTTACAAACTTCAAGCTAAAACAGCATGGGTCATATCCTTCTAAAGCACAGTAGAACATTACATAAATAAATGAGTACATCTGACAGACTTGAAATGAATACGAGCTCTGTGAGATAAATAATTTATGGTGTACCTGTGACTCATCTTAGTCTTCATCTCAGTGATTTCCCTTTGCCTCTTAGCACTCATGGTGTAATTTTCTCACATAGTTCATCCTGACCTACATCTTCATTGAGATGTATAGAACCTCACTCCATTACGGCTCATATGTGTTCCCACGGTGGGGGAAGGCGCTGGGGGTGTGCATGGGGACCTTCTGCTGCCTGCAGATTCCTCTCTGGGCCATTGTAGCTGTCAGTAAGGAGTCTGGCACGCTGAAGGATGTGAGTTTTTTAACCTTTGATAAATAACTTTTAGTGCAACCAAGAAAACTGGCTAATCAACTGGATAATACACTTTCTTTGCCTGTTTCTGCAGAGTCACAATGAAATACAGAAAAGAAATACAGGAACCTATGTAAACTGTGGATTCTAACTCTTCTTTTACCCATGTCTGCTGTTTCAGCGCTTTCAGAAAGCCATCCGGCCTCTCAACTCGTGGAGGGTCAACAATCTCAACAGTAGCACTCTGGAGCAGCGTGTTGAGCCAGAGAGAATAGAGGGACCATTTACTGTTAACCTGACTGAGGTGGATTTCACTGCCATGACCTGGGAGAGTAGTGAAGCATAACTGTGCACTCTCCCACTGCTCCCTGTGTTGGGAGGCCGGACTGCAAATGCATTTCATGGCTATGGGCGAAAGCTCACACTGTGTAGTGGTTACACTCTCAGAATGATGTGTTACTTAACAATACACTTTTGTGTTACCACTGCTTTAACACATTTTAAAGATATATATTAGCTACATAATTACAAACAAAAGATTATAGCTTTGCTAAATAACACACTGTGTTGAAAATAACATATGTGTTGTCCTTAACTGGAGACACCAATGTTGTTTTAACACATCTATTTTGAGAGTGTAGTAAGGAGAATGTAGTAGGATGTAGTGGAAGAGTATACAGTAGAACTACGTATTACCTGCTCCTTAGTGCCCCAACAGTCCCGGTTCCCTCAGGGGTAATCTGAGAAGCTGAATATGGTAAAACTAGACCTAAATTTGGCAA
The DNA here is from genome assembly GCA_037974365.1 of Hydrocynus forskahlii. Lineage (NCBI taxonomy): Eukaryota > Metazoa > Chordata > Actinopteri > Characiformes > Alestidae > Hydrocynus > Hydrocynus forskahlii. The sequence goes on along the minus strand of JBBPCX010000023.1, from coordinate 7,461,178 downwards.
TTTCAGATATTTGTTTTTTTAGGAACCTGAGTTGCTAACAATGGTCTGGACTACCATTCTCTTAAAGCCTGATTGTCAGTCATCTAGTCTCAGAAAGCTTTCACCCACAGCCAGAATCTGGAGAGTAGCAAGGTCTTCCCCAATGGGGATCCTTCAAAATGAAACAATTATTGTTATATGGTCCTCCAGCACACCATGGTCTGTTATTTATGATATGTATTTTGTTTTGTGTTACCAGTTGTACCTGTAGCCTTTTCTGAACTAAGCCAAATTATGGAGGGAATAAAAACATAGTAAACTGTCCTTTTTCAGTCCCATTCTGGTTTTATCTTTGTAAATTTTGAAGTGACCTATGTTTCAGATATGAACACCAATAACTTTTTTTATTAAACCACCAATCAAAATGCTGTTTTAATGAATTCATGTTGTATAAATGACAGCAGTTTTGTGTACACAACCTCCCAATGATGCAGACAGGGTTTATTTCTGTGAAATGAGATAGATTAGCTATTCAGAGAGATACTGTGTTTACTCTGGGATCCATAGTAACAGCTCTAAACTTGGCTTTGCTGGCAGATTGCTAAAATGTGTTATGCTAGAAAGCTCACTGGATTTACATGTCCTCTCGGGACTGGAACGAGCATGCCTAGTGTGCCCAGGTTAAAACATTCCTGATGGTATTTGTGGTGCCCAGATTCATTCACTTCAACATTATCTAAATGAACAGAATGCTCTCAAAGCCTCATCTTGGACAGTGTCTATGTTTCTACATTTATTGTTTTAATATTTTACTGAATTATACAACTCTGTAATGTCTAAAACATTTGTAGGCATTTTTGAAAGACTGATGGTTGCAATGAAACTGAAGAGGAGGTGAGCTTAAACAAAAGAAATGAATGACCAAAATCTAGAAGACTAGAAGATGGTTAAATGTTTCCAGTGTGTACAAAAAAGGAAAGGTAGGCAAAATAGGCAGGACTCAACTTGCTCATGTCAGATTACATGTGTGGAAGTACAGGAATGACTGGGTGGGTGGGGTGTATGCATGCATAGTTTTAAAAATATCCAGCCCAAAGTTTTGTGAATATATATATAAAACAACTTTGTCTAAAAAAGGTAGATAAAATTAAATAATAAATAATCCACAATTAAATAGATTTATTTAAAGCAGAAAAATGCATTGTAATGAACCCACATGTTTATAAAAATACATGTGAAAGTTCTGCAATGTGACTAGTAAGTAAACAGATGAGTGTGGTTGATGTTTTGGTGTTGATAGTTCAGTAAAAAAATTATTTACATTTTTTCCACTTTCCAGAATGTTTCATCTTCATAACAGTAGCTGTGGGGCTAACACCAGAACTCAATAGTCACCAAAATCACTATTGTTACAATATACCAGCAAAAATAAAGGTGGTGCAGACTGGGTGATGTGGTTTAGGACACAGTGTGACTTACAGTGAGCTTAATTAACAAAACTTCAACACTACAAACAGCCATTTCAGACAACACCAGGGCTTTTATTCACAAACCATAAACCACATTCACAAGTCTATGAGACCATTATACAGATCCGGATGTGGTCTGGCAAGGCTGAAAGAAGCTTTGGAGTTTGTTTTATGGAAAGTGTACCATTCGGTTGACCATTAAGTTCTGATGTTTGTTGGCAACATTAGCTTCGTAGATGTGAGCTAAAGAAGTAAGGCTTAGACACCAACTTTTTGGCTATATAATTTAGTTTTTTTGGTGAACTATTTAATTATCTAAATACTGTTAAAAGTGTAAAAAATATTCTGTGTAAAGAACACAGATGATCCAATACTTTGGGTGACAGTTTGGCCTAGGTGTTGTTGAAACTATAGTAGTGTGAACACACTGGAACTGTGGGGCAACTGCATCCATGCACTAAATTAAAACATACCAACTTTCCATTTGTCTGCTACTCCTGCAGGTATAATTGCCAGTAGACAAAATAATCGTAATAAAACAGATTACAGTAGTTTGTCTTTACAGATTGTTGTGCTACTTAACTTGAGCTGGATACTGTTTTAATTCATGATAAAGGATTCACCTGTAAAATATCCTAAATATATCCAGGCCTGTAGATGGCAAATACAAGAAGCTTGTAGTAAAATATAAACAAAACCTAAAAATACCTAAAAATGCACTGTGCAGAATAAATAATTTTATACAAAAAATCACACATTTCTCCAAAACATTAGCATTTCTCTTCCCATCAGCTAATAATCACTCTGAAGACCAAAAATGTTTTATATATAACTCATACAGTAAATGTCCCCTTAAACCTATAAGGACAGTACCAAAGTCTTTAGAAGGATTTAGTCTTTTCAAATGTGACTAAGCACTTCATACATTATCGTTTTTACTCTTATTCTGTAGTGACACCTGAAAAACATTTTAGCATTTTTTTAGGTCTGAGTTATTCCTGTTACTGCTATTTCTTCTGTTTCTGTTTGTGGAAGATTCTGGGGAAGGTGTGTTTTTTGCGGCAGGAGGTAGGTACCTCAGTGTCCTCTCCTGTAGAGCCACTGTCATCGTCTCCTGGGCTCCTCTTGCCTGGTTGCTGTGAAGAGCGGCCACTGCTCTTTGTGCCCGCTGCTAATGGCCCATCTATGTCATAACTGGTGGGGCTGAGTGAACGAGTCGACTCGGCTGAGGTGAGCCCACTGGACTGAGTGTAAATTTCTCCTAGGCTGGCACACTTCTCTGTGCTGAACAGCTTCTTTTGGAACATGGGGCTATCTCCCAAGCTGCCTCCTGCCCCATTAGGCTTAGAGAAAATAGGCCTGCTACCCACTGCAGTCGACGAGCGCTGACCTTCCCCATACTGAGACAGAGACAGAGAGGAGTCTGAGTCTGACCGGTTGAGATCTCTGGAAAAAAGAAAGGGATTTTTGTGTTTATTGTATGGCAGAGTGGTCAAAGGATTAGACAGAAATGTATTGTTAATACAACATAAACTTCAATACATACAAAAAAATCTTTAGTTAACATGTGTAAATCTGCTTAGTTCTGCTAAATGAGTTAGAGCATGGGCAAAGCATGAATTAAGAGGTGAGTAGCTCAGGCAATCTATGATAACACTCATGTTTGAAACAAACAGTAGGGAAATCCAGGCTCGATTAATATTGGCAAGCAAAAGGGTTTGAGAAACTTGAGGCTTTAGTGGAAGTGTGAGTAAATAAAATAAGCTCAGAGAATGTACACAGATTCAGAGAAAACTGATAGTGTTGTCAAACTTATCCCGTGGCCATCTCATTCAAATACAGCATTTCATTATAAAGTTCTATTGATTGCCCTCCTGAACTCACAGGGACCTATGGATGAATCAATGAGCAGCAAACTAACAAAAGCAATATCAAAGTAGAAAGCTCATCCTCATGAGTCTCGTCAAGAGAGCAGGAGACTACAACTGAGTTGGAACCACTGGCTCTATATATGATGTATGTAATGTATACACTTATTGGCTGGAACATGCAGACAACTGTCCCTCTCACTGGATGTGGGTGATTAAAACAAGAAACTGTGTTCATCCCAGGTTAATCACATTTATCTATAATGATTAAATTAACTAAAAATTATATTATTCATCATGTTTGGTATTGTTTCCTCCATCCTGACATCTTATCCAAGCATCTCTCCCTCACATCCTCAGAGGAGAAGCTAAGATATCAGAAGAAGATGAAGGAAATTCAAGGGAATGAAACAAAGATGAATAATTTGAGATGTGAGAAGCACCCAATATTTAGAGTACTACAACAGTAATTACCTATCTAATCTATGTCCACAAATGTTTTCTTTTAAAGCTGCTGTTGGTAATTGGAAAAAATTTACAGAACATTGCATTCAATCTAATGAGAAATGAAAACACCCATCTCAGATTTTGTCCAAACACATATATTTGGAGTGCATAATTAATTTTCAGTCATTTTCAGTCAATTTAAGTATATAAAATGTCACACAGCTAGGACAGACCACGTGTAGGTTTTAAGTCACAGTGCTAGGAGAGCATGAGGTACCCAATGCTTCCGGCTCTCTGGTGGGGGTGTGCAGCACTAAATCCAGTGGGGGACAGGCTGGAAACTGCCTCCACAGACTGGCAGCAGGAAGAGCGGTAGAGAAGTCCAGTGAAACGAGAGCTGGGGTAAGAAGAGAACGACTGCAGGAGAGGAGGAGTGGCAGCACAGATGATTGAGGGATGAGAGAGAGAGGAAGAAAGAGCGGGCATGGGCCGGAACTCCAGGTGGCCTATGGAGTGGCTGCGAGCCTGCCGTGCATATGGGCGACTAGGAGGCCTAGAGATACACTGAGATCCCGTCTCAGCCTGACACCTCTCTACCAACCTCTGGGAGCTGAGGGTCAGCGCCTGGTCTCCGAGTCGTGGCCGCAATGAAATTAAACTGGGAGCTGTAGAGAACAAAAGATAACATGTTACCAAGGTACTCTTCTGTGGGGTTAATTCAATATATTGTTCAGCAAGTAACATCAGACGATGTTATAGTTCCACATTTATCAGCACTGGTGGCAACCATGATGATTATGCATCAGTAATGTTTGTAATTAAAAAAAAAACAAACACATTTTTGGAGGTGTTTTTGCTGTGTAGAATAGACTGTACTCTTGTTTGAGAGTTCAACATTCTGGTCAAAATGTCATTCATATGGTTCCCACCTGATTTGTACATTATTAAAGATGCATTATTATTTAACATGTTTCAGCCGTTTACTTAAAACCGAGAATTTGACCAGTGTTTGGGTTAGGGTGAACCAGTCAAAAGAAAACACAAAGTTTTGCACACATAAAATTATATTGGGCAATCGGGACACATTGAGACACAGATTTTCCAGCTCTACACAGAGACACATATTTGAGAGCAGGGTCATGAAGAGACATTAGAAGGGCAGGTGGTCAAGGTTTGGGGTGCAAAATGTCGTTGGGATGCCACAAGAGAGTTTTTTGAGAGGTGTGCCCTCTTGCAGCAGCAACTGAGAGATACAAGTAGATGGGAGGAGCAGGAATGGGTTGGTGAATTGGTAATATTCAAAATGTTTATTTTGTGCTGGTGGGGATAAGAGGGATAGAGGTTTGGTGGGTTAGTAGCGCTCAAAAGGGCACCATGACCATAGAAGGAAACAGGGCAACTGCTTCACCCATACTTTAAGTCATCCCCCACATGTGGATGTTTGAGAGTACATTTTAACAGCCTATTGCTGTAAGACACAAATATCACAGCAAGAGCTACAGCTGAGAACAATGCAGAAATGACATTAACAGTGAACCACGCTGTGGTTTGTGAGAGAAAACAGAAACATTAAAGGAAGAAGGCTGGCAATGAACAGGAAATGCCATGAGCTGTGTGCGAGAGAACGACATCATAATCTAACAGCAATACCACAGCACACTCACGCTGATCGATTACAGACTCAAGCGGATATAAAATGTATACAGATAAGGAAAGGCAAACATTTTTGTATTTTTTCTTTTAAATGGCAGGCAAAGTCCCACTGTCTTCAGTGAACTGCTGCTGCTTTAACTATGGTCTAGTTGACATGGAAAGAGGAAAGTTAGTGTTTTGACAGGATAGTAAGACTGAGTAGGCAATCCCATGTGTAAAAATTAAGAATATTAAGGCCGTCTTCTGAAGTACTGGACCACATGGAGTTGCACTAAAGACAATTAAAAAGAGAAAACATTTTGGATTATTTCTTTTAGCGCTAATTAGGGGTGGGCGATAACACAAAAATAAAGTGTCATGACCCTAGGGATGCACAACCAGAACTGGCAGATCATTGCTCAGTTCTTACTCACTTCCCTATTGAATAATGCTACCAACCTGGGTATCACCAGGGAGCACTTCAATGTGGCTCAGTATGTTAAAAACATTATTTAAATGAATGTCTTTACATCTTACTAAACTATAATTAAAATGTATTACTTTAAAATATACATACAATATTTATTTCTTTGTACATATTTCAAGTACATGACTGATGTACTACACCATATTTCTTTTGTACAATGAATATTTATACATGGATCTGCCTCCCTATGCATAGATCTGCCTCTTTTTATTTTAAAAATTAAAATGCCAGCTTTCTTAGTATTAGCTTCTGGTAAAAAAGGCTACTAAAACCCAACCAAAAACAAATGTCCTTAACCATTTCATGATTATGGCTTCTCCTCGCAACACTTTAAGACATTTTCTTAATACATTTTGCTCATGATATTTAGTTTTTCTTAGATTTGATACTTTGAAACATATTTATCAAACACATTAAAAAACTATCAATATAATAACTTTTATTGAACATTTCATATACTGCGTTGAACTAAATCCTGTCAACCTGTCCTAATCACATACTCTTTTTAAGGAATCAAATATCAAATTTATAGCTAATCAAATTTTCTAATATGAGGTCATGTAGTTAATGATAACAATAAATGTTGTCACATCGCCCAACCTGAGAGCTAATACGATCAAAGTAAAAGAATCACCTTATTTTACTGTGCTATTATGAGTGCACGTCTAGGATCACTATCCTGTTTTCTTCTAATAAAGACTAGTGGAGCAAGCCTGCAGAATGTTCCTGCAGAATCGGTTCATCTTAATGGAACATGTAAACGATTGTATGGAGGCAAAGAAAATCCTAAGGCTTCTATAGCTTCAAGCTCAAGTCGCTGATGAATGAAACTCAGCACTGATCACATAAATCTCAAGACATACTCAAATGGCTCATACTTCCAACTGCCTGTCTGCAGGTTAGTAGCGCAACATCCAGAGAGCCAGACAAGGAAGAAAGTTGACAAAGTGGCAGTAGGAGGGATAAAGAGGAACTTGCTAGGGCTGTCTTAAAAAAAAAGGATAGCAATGCCAACCAGAATGCTTCCACAGGGATTGGCTCTCACAGGCCACAGGCCAAAGGTCGCTCACCCGCCGATCCATCTGCCAGGCGGCATCTGCAGACATCAGTCGGTAAGAATATAACTTTATAAATACCAAACTTCTCTGAAACTACAGTCCTGGGGCCAACTATTTCAGTTCATCAACCTCTACTTCAATTCAAACAAAAGAAATATCTGTTAAACATTTTTTTCTTGAAATTTGGCTGGTGAGTAAAACATCTGGAGTAATCACACAGAAGTCAAGTTGTTAAGTAATCCAAAATGTACCTATTCATGTGGTTTCTGTCACTGTATGATATAATACTATCAACAGAAATAGACACAAATACAAAGTTCAGGTGTAGGATGCCTGCTAATAATATTCTTAACTATGCTAGGAAACCCCTTAAACAAGTCAATTTCAGATTACTGAACAAAACAATGATTAAGGCATGCACTTTTCCACAGTGCCACTGAGAGAAGTATAAGTTTTCATTGTTTGTTAGCTGTGTTAGCTTTGTAGCTTCAGTGCAAAACAGAAGAAGTAAACTTCAGACACCAAACATGTCTTGACTGACTGAATACATTTAAGGGGGAAATTGTATAAATTCAATTACACTATTGCTTTAGAAATGGGGTATGGGTAAGTGTGTGGTACACTCACAGCGCAGAGTTCCAGGAGACAATATGTCCTCATCCATGTCATCCAGGTCATCAGATAGCAGCAGGTTCTGTGGTGTGGGAGGGCGGATACCCAAGAAGGCAGGATCCAGATTGAGTGCAGAGGCCAGAGAGGCCAAACCCGGGTTATTCACGATTGCTAAACCTGTGAGAGACTCGACCTGCTGCCAACGATACAGTTTCTCCCTCAGAGCTGCCGTCACCTCACCCATAGCCTGTCTGAGGAGGACAGGGAGAGAGGAGACAAAACAGATGAAAATCACCAAGTGCCAGAAGTGTAACGCACACAGGTATTATTAACTTAATAACATGTTAACAGTAAACCCCAGTACTCAAGAGAGCAATACTGTTCTTGTTCGTTTGTGTATTTGTGTGACTGTGCAGTTGTAGCACAACCCATTACCTCCGGGATCAAACTCTGATTCTGATTCAAGAATGACTTTCTAAACCAGGTGGGTATGTCATAAAGTAGGATTTCTCATTTAGCCACATAACCCAAAGTCGAAGATTGGTCAATATCCCCTAACTCTTTTCCAACATGACAGCCTTAATGCTGAGCTTAAGTTATGTGGTGAAATACTCCCCATACAATGAAAAACTAAAATGTTTGCAGTTAATGGGTGTGTACTGGTTTACTTGATGCATAGGTGAAAGAAAAGACTAAACAGTAAATAAATAAATAAATAGAATGTAGGGTGTGCAGAGTAAAGCTGCTTCCAGACCAAACGCAGCATGCGCTGCGCTTTGCTCTGAAACCCATTATTTTCTATGGCTTGCTCGGTGCAAGAGTGGCCTTGTGCACGCACCACGGTCAAAGTTGAAATTTGTTGAACTTTGACCGCTGCACACCGTGACGCATTTTCACGTGACCAATAGAATCAAAGCATCGAAGCGGGCTAGTGTTCGGTCTGCCCCTTCGAACACACACACACACACACACACACACACACACACACACACACACACACACACACA
>JBBPCX010000023.1:7426733-7444254 GCA_037974365.1 Hydrocynus forskahlii | reverse complement strand
TATTAGCAACAGCTGGACACACATAGCCACTGCCCCCGCAATAAATCGGTTGTATATCTGAGATAGTGTGTGTGTGTGTGTGTGTGTGTGTGTGTGTGTGTGTGTGTGTGTGTGTGTGTGTGTGTGTGTGAATGACCGAGAGAAAGACAAGGCGGAAATGCTAGACAGAGTTCTGCTTATTCCCTGAGGTCATGGTAAAGTGTAATATGGATGTATATAAGGTGTTGTAAAGCTTTTGGCAAGTGTGTTAAGGCAGTGGAGGGCAGGCACCAATGCCTCGACATTTCCCTGTATCATAGGGGTCTGCTTGTGATGCATTGTGAATGCGTCACACAGTGCCATGGGCATGTATTGAAAGACACTGTCTACACCACACAAATTCCACACAGGGCAAACTCACTCCCACCTGTTAATCACACACACACACACACACAGTTTTTTCACCACCCACTTTTACCCTGTAGTTTCCTGTGCATTAGTTCACTTCATTCTTCAGCCCTACTTTAACTACCTTACAGTAGCTTTTAATCTGGCATGCTGCCTATGGACTATGAGGAATAAAAATTATGGTTCACATTATAACTTACAAATTTGTTCAAAAGCTTGATAAATCCATTTTTTAAAGAGGAATGTATACCAAATTTGGATGGCTAATTATTTCAATTTTGTGTTTTTTTTTTAATTTAACTAAGAGTTTTTATTTTATTTAACTAAGATATATGAATCTATTGTAACTATGTAGTATTTTAACTGTGCAGTATTTGGCCCAGTCCTACCAAGTTTTTTCAGCACTTTGGGTGATGACAGGCAAGCTTGTGTTAGCTTCAAGAGAATTTTCTCAAACTCAAAACTATATCGTGGTTCAGGTCGGGCTAGGTTCAGACAAAAAGTTATTTGGCTGTATTAAGGGCGAGACCAAAATTTCAGTCCCAAACTTACACTATAGCTTTAAACAACAATTCATACTTCAACAACATTACAAAAAGAGGTAAAAGGTCAAATATGTAGAGGCACTCACTTCTGCTGCAATTCAAGCAAGCTCTGCTCAGCTCTTTGTAGGCCCTCGAGGTCCTTCATCATTTTGCTCATGTGGTCCTTTGAGCTGCGGTTCTGAATGTATGCAAACCAGCACCCCGCCACTCCAATCACAATGGAAAGCACAAGCACAAAGTCTTTCAAGTGGCTGTGTCTGCTCACTGTTAAAGGAAAGCATGAGTGACAGGTCAGCTCAGTGTGTAGTGTCTAACTTAATATCTATGCTATAAACATGCACGTCATAATGTCCAGAGACAAATCCAAAATCTCAATGCATAATTCTTATTTTCTGACAAATGCAGTTCTAATAGCACAACTAACAGCACTTCATGTTTGCAACAAATTTACAAACATGCTAAGAACTCTGGTGGCCTTTCACTGCCCAAAGACATGCACGTAAGGTGGATTGGATATATAAATAAATGAATTTACAAACATAATGTCTGCAGTATTTATAATACGAGAAAAATTTATTTACAGGCATGCACAAACTTTAAAATAATTAACTGATAAGGAGAAAAGTATTCAGACACTAAATACTTTCATTAATGACATTAGAACTTGGTTGCAATTATATTTTTGGCAATTACAGCTTTCAGGTATATGGTATAAAGTAATAAGCTTGTTAGAATATTGTGGTTTTTGACCCTTTTCTCTTGGCAAAGAGGGTCCCTCTACTGGACCTGATATTTCAAAAATTTCAATTCTGATTTGTCTAAATGTTTGTGCAAATGCCTATATGAGGTGGAAGAATATTAAATAAAAAAGTGTCTAAATACTTATTTCCCCTCACTGCTGTAACTTATATTTACATGAATACACAGTAATTAAGGGATGATTAAAAAAACTGAAATGTGCCTTGTTAATGAATAAGCTAAAATAACCATTTATGTTGTGCTGATTTTTTAAACTTTCCTACAGGTCCCTCTTACAGCATTAGTAGTCAGTGTTGCTTTTGTAATCTTTGGCTTTTTAAATATTGATTCCTCAATTTATTGTCAAATAGGTTACTCTTAGATTGCACCGAGTTGATTACTTGATTACAAATATAACGGATAGTTACAGCATTGTATGTTTACGTTTCTTGACTCTGCTAAATAGTACAGCTAAAGTGGATCATCTGAAGTGATCCAAGTAGTTGACAAAGGAAGTCCGTTATATCTGTATATTGTGATCCTTCCTGTGGTTGTGTAAGGAAGGGGTTTAGATGGACAGATTAGCACATGCTATTTCCGTCTGCAATCCAACTGTCATGTCCAAATGTTCTGCTCAAGAGCACCAGAGCAAGGAGGGTATATAATGACATCATATCAGAAAACTTTATGCCTGTAGCCACAGTCTCTTTACCAGGTCCTTTTATGTTATTAGATGATGGTAAAATTTTTCCCCCTAATGCACATGGATCTACATGTATGTACATAACCATAACCATATCAACCAGCTACAGCTGCGATTAAATAACAATAACATAAAAATTATAATATGCTTGCCAGTCAATAAGCTTAAGATACATACGCTATGCTACTGTATACCATGACCCATAATGTATATAGTATGTACCAGTGTTAACAGTGTACAATATAACTAAGTGCATCATTTTACATTTTTGTACAAGATGACATTAAGTGATGCTGCTGTGTCAGTATCACCTTATGTTAAGTTACTTTTAAAGATCTAATTAAAATTTAAAATGTCACGGATGTTTTTTTTTTTCATATTTCTTTCAGATATACACTCTCATAGAGGTTTCATTATTTGCCATATTTAAAAAAATATAGTGCCGTAAGTAGTTCCTCCTCTTCCACTTCACACCACACTGTGAGTTAAGATTGTACCTAAACACCACATTAAGAAACTTCAGATTCTAAGGATGATGTTTAATTTTTTATAACATACCTGTATATACTACACACTGTATTCTCAAATTCCAAATTGAATTTGTGTATATTACAATATGGCACACAGTTGTAGCTACAGTATCAAAACATGTGAATTTACTGCTTTCACTGCAATAGTCAATGTTGAAGTAACTGAATGTTTATTATAACAAAGATCCTGGTCAGAGCTAAGTGTTTAGAATATCTTATGACTAAGATCCTGTACAGTGGTAGATTATCAGTTTATTAACTCTATTTAATTGTAAAATGAGTAATGCATAGATTTATGCCCTGGAATTCTTATATAGTATGTGCACATGTCTACATAATCTGGTTAACAGTTTTTTTGAAAGTACAACTGCTTTCTGGATGAGCATATACCCCTGTGCACAGGCTAGCGGAGTCAAGGTAAAGTGAAGGTGTAGAATGCATATGATTCTTGCTTATTTGCACTGTTCTGGCTGGGCTTTTTGTCCAGATTAACATAAACCTCAACAAATCACAGCCTGTACCCTGGACCTTTCAATCAATCAGAAGTGTGATGTTGTTTGATACTCTGCAAGATGTTTAACCTTCAGAGTGTATTCAGACTCTGAGAAACCCTGCAGCTGTTAGACACATGAGTAATGCCCTGCACCTCAGCTCAACAGCATGACCAGTTGTTCATTTACAAACACATCTAATAGAACACTCCTCTCCTTCCTTCCTCAGTTTTCTCTTTCTTTCACTGATAACCTCAATCCCTTCATTCTTCTCTCAGAGTGTTTTGTCAGTTGTTCTGGTGCATCACGGTAAAGCGAGTGATGGCAGTGAAGCATGCCCTCAAACGCTCACTCCTCTCCTTTATTTATATGCAGATCAAAAATATTCTTACACATGTAAATATAACACTGAGTATGTTTTCTCTTCACACAAAAATAGAATATGGATGTGGCTGCCTTAACCTGCAAACAGCCCTATCAACCAAACAATTCACAACACCTTCTTGATGAATTCCTTCTCCATGAATGCTCTATCCATCACATCTGACCCTCTATAGGCTACTACAGGCTACCAAAAATATCTGAAGGAGGAATTCACTACAACAGCATCAACAACGATGACAGTTCTCTGTCGGATCTGCACAGTTATGAAAAACTTTGGCACTTAGTGTTTTACTGTTCGTGCGGTCTGATACTTAGTCTGTAATATGCTTGAATGAGCTGTTTATGTATAAAGTCACAACATTTTCTTTTCACCCATTGCATCTCTTATTTCTTAGAATCTGCTCTGCACTTCTTACTTAATGGAGGTCCAAACAGCACGGTGTCCAGAGCTTTGAGCTGCAGTTTCTGAGCGTGACTGCGGTCTGGAATCTTCAGCACGGACAGCGTCAGGGTGGCATTCTTCACAGCCAGCCTGCAACAGCAGCAGAGAGTAATGGTGATAGGACACACTGTTCTGTTTAAAAAACATTCACTCCAGGCTGAATGCCATACTTCAGTTAAAACATAACACTTCAGTTCAATGTCCACAGGACAAATGTGAGTTATATACAGGAGTGTTTTTATTTTATTCTGCTCCAAGGAAACCGCTGCCCTGCACACCAACTATTCCCTACTTCCACACATCTACATAAACCAGTCACATTTCATAAACAACTTGCAATTCTGATCTGTTATTATATTTGTTATAGTTATTTTGTTGCATTATTGCCTTTTCTTCTAATATTTATTCTTCTATTCTTGCACTGAGCATGCTCATGAATTTCTTTCTTGTCTTATCTTATCTTAATGTGAAAATGAATCAATGCAGGTGTTTATGTTCTCTGTCTTACCTGGGCAAGGCTTTGCCACTGATTTCATTCTTCCTGAAGGAGTCGACATATGGTGGCAGCTCCACATAGTTAATGAGCCACTCCTCCACCTGCCCCATGCTCCAATTATAAACTAAAATAAATATTTAGATTGATGTTATTGCTACATTACCTTCATTTCCCGAATACAAGATTAAAAATAACCAATAAAAATATATATTCTTGACGAATTGGCTTAGTGATTATTTAAAATATGAACAATAAACATGGGAGGTGTTGAAAGCATAGTGTGTATTGCAACAGTATATGCTGTATACTGCATACTTCTCTATGAATCATAGAACCCTTTATAATATCCAATATGAGATAAAAACTTTATTTGTGTAACAAGACAAAAGTGTGACCACACTGCCAACATCAGAAGCTTAACCAATCATACAGCTCTCAAGACCCACTTCATTTTCCTTAGCCCTCCTATCACTGCTTAGCAACCTCTGCTAGCCACATTTCAAGCCATTTCAGAACTTCAACAGTGTGCCCATATATATAAGGCTGAAGAATCATTCAAAAATAAGCTGTAAGGGGGAGCTTGTGACTTTTGTTGTCTGTGCAATAATAATAATAATACATTTTATTTATAGGCATCTTTTAGCACACAAGGACACCGTAAAATAAAACAAAAGTATAAACAACCAATAAAAACCATAATAATACACAGGATTAAGAGACAGATTAATTAATCAGAGAGAAAACAAGTTTAAACAAATGGGTTTTGAGTGTGGATTTAAAAAGTGAAAATTAATTGATTTTTGTAACCTTCTGAGGCCCTCCAGGTATTCCACATATCCTCCACTGTGATCAGCAGGTCAGCTCCATGGAAACTCTTGTGTTTAGCCTTGGGGTCATGATACTTCAGATCCTCCCGGAGAAACTGGTCAAGAAACAAATAATTCTTAATCTAGAGAATTTGTTCAAATAATATGATTATACTCAATAGCTCTGAGTATTTTCAGAATGAAAAAAAAAAATCAAACTTGTTTTTAGTATACATGTTCTCCTGTTCTCTAATCTGTTATTTTGTATTCCACTGCTGTGGTCCTACAGGGTTCCACTGGGACTGGCTTAACTGACTCCCACTCATGAGAGCTCATGACAGCCTGGGTAGGAGCCAGGATGCTGTTAAAACAGTCTGCTTATGTTTGTGACTCAAAAATTGACTACTTGAACAATATACAGAGTTTGATTTCACTTGTGTGTGCAATAAAAGACAGAATGAAATCTACTCATATTTCCTTCTTTTAGAAGTCTACCAAGACGTATTGAGATTACTTAACAAACCATCACAGTGTGAGGCATGAGTGTGATTTAGCAGAGTAAAAATTTGTTAGCTACATTAACCTCACAGCTCCTGTGCAAAACAAAAGAAACAAACCTTTGTAATCAACTACATTTAAAACAAGAAAACTGTTCTTTCTTTTGAAGGACAGAATTTAGGTCCAATTAACCATAACATGCTAGGGTTTTTGACAAAACCTAAGATGCTCAGTGTTCATAACCTAGGGTGGACTGTGGTCAGTCAGTGATCAGAGAGTTTACTCAAGATGCAGTGCAGAAAAAAATGAAGTGTCCAGTTTTCAGTGGACAGGAAGTGCCATTGTCTTTAAATGTTCACAATGTTGGACTACATTAATAGCAATGTCTGGATCATTGTCTTTGCATAAACCTTTTCAAGCTGAATTTAATAAACTGGAAGAGTACAAATATTAAAGTTATTAAGGAACAACACAGTGGCTTTAATCAAATGCAATGGCCATTCAAGTCTTTCAGTAATAATTTTTGACTGGGTGAACCTGGCATTTCCACAGTAATAGCAGACATGTGTTCTGAAATATCTCAGCCCTTACCCCATCCGTTTCAGTCACATCCACACTTCCGTCTGCATCGTCGTCCATGTCTTTGTGGATGCTACGAATGGCCTCGAAACTCAGCAAAGCATTCTCATCCTGACACAAGACTTCATCAATCTCACATAGCTCTAAGAGAGAGACAAGGGAAAAGAGAGCACAGAAAGGAGATAAGGAGGTATGATCTGAAACCATGTGTTTTTAATTTCAAATGTTCTTGGTAGACAAGCTTGAGGTATGCAAGACATCAAGGCAACAAGTAAATAATAAAAAAAACTAAATTGTAATGTCAAATTAAAATCTGCACTCATTTATAAGAGGCCTCCTATTTCTTGCACCGACACTTTCATTTTAAAGCGGTCATTTATAATGCAACCAAATACTTCCAACTAATAATAAGCAGACATTTAGATATTTGGATGTGAACTCAAAACCGATAAATGAATTTAAATGGACTAAGCTGTGGATAAGCACATAAACAATTCTAAATTACACTTTAAAATCAATATGGTCTACATATTTTAGTAAAATAAAAGAGACTAAACTGTTTGTAACTGACCTTTTGTTCTTAGAGACATACCATTTATCCTGCTTTCATCACATTGTCAAGCTATATCTGTATTTCTGCCCCTAACTACAAAAAAAGGAAGCCAGTCAGAGTCTCACTATGAAAATAGTACTAATCACCTGGCCTGTGGAGTCCCATGACAGCCTTTTGTAAAAGGATAACTCTAAAACTCAGTTAATACAGTTAATGACAGAGGCCCTAAGAACCAGATACTGACTTTTTACTCTATTTATAGACATTAGCCACTGGGTTACTGATGCAATGTGATACATTTAACACAGGATGTACCCATTCAAAGTCAGCTCCATCACAGACGGATAAATATGAATAAGTCTCAAGTTCTGTTTAAATGCTACAGCGAACAATTTTAAATATGCCATATTTCAGGATTATGACGGCGTGCTAACTCGAAGTAACCCCTCTGGGATCCAATAGTATCAGAACAACTGATGCACAAAGCTATACGGATGATAAGTTAGTTTTATATTCAGCATTTAATATTCAAAATACAAATCCATTACGCTCCTAAACCATGTGACCTGATGACATCAAACCAACTGTCCAGCATAGAGATTACTGTCCTACATATGTCACAAGGCTTTATTTTTCAAAGATATCATTTGTACATTTTTTAATTTTAGAAAAAACTATAAAAATGCATATGAATCCATGCATATAAATATAGACTATTGTCCTACATATGTGACTGTTATTAAAATTACTTTTATTCCTTTTGTACATTTTCACATTTTAACAGAATTGCTTCCTAATTAAGATATTTTTTCTCAGAAATTACCTGACCTCATGATGTCAAACCACCTGTGTATCAGAGACTAATCATCTTCACAAGTATTTTTTTTATTCCGCATGTAATTTATTTACAATTAAAACTGTGTACATTGCCTGTTATGTCAAACCAACTCTGCAGTACAGAGTAATTTCCCTGAGGTGCCGTGGGTCACATGGTTCAGGAGTGTAATAGATTTATTTCCATTTTTATAGTGTTAATAATATTTTAAAAAGTACAAATGATAATTTTAGAAAATCTAGCCTTGTGACATATGTATGACAGTAATCTCTATGCTGGACAGTTGGTTTGATGTCATCAGGTCACATGGTTTAGGAGCTTAATGGATTTGTATTTTGAATGTTAAATGAATGTTGAATATAAAACTTATCATCCGTCAAAGCTATTGCTGCCAAATTCTTTTACAACTAAGATATAAACAAGAAACCTACCTCGAGGTTGGATGACTAGAAAAGCTCTGTGACCATGGGCATCCCCATCCATCCTGCTCTCCAATGTTTGACTTCATACATCTCCAGCAGACTAAGCAGCCTGATTTTTCAGAGAATGCTGTGTTTTTGTTTTTGTGGCGACATGTATCAGTGACAGCATTCTGGACACATCTTCCAAGATTAGCAACATGCTAATGTTCTGCTTGCACAGAAGTGCAGCTCTGACAAGAAAAAAACCTGTGGTGTGGCTTGTGTGTTTACATTAACGCTGAATGGTGTGTGAATGCTCTAGTTACTGCTCACTGCTGTTGAAGTCTGTGACCATTAGATGCAGACCATTTTATTTACTATGCTCATAGTCGCAGAGCACAGTCCACCCAGCGCTAACACAAACAATGCACTTTACACTCCACCAATAATTAGGTGCTCTGTCTGACCTTAGCCCTGCAGATTGCACACCATCCCAAAAGATGATGCCAACACCACCATGCTTCACCTGGCCTTCACCCATCTGTACAAATAGGAAACATGTTAGAATGCTGACTTCTGTTCAGCATTTAACACCATCATTCCTGAGCATCTGATAGGAAAGCCGAGACTGCTGATCCTCAACACCTACCTCTGCAACTGGATGCTGGACTTATGCTGCTGTTTATGTTGCTGACACATGACTGTGCAGCAATGAACTGTCCAAACCACATCATCAAGTTTGCTGATGACAACCATGGTGGTTTGATGATTGAGAATGAGGAGGTGGTGTACAGAGAGAAGGTTCAATGGCTTGACAGAATGATGTACAGCCAAAAACCTTTCTCAGACAAAACAAAAAGAGATGTTTTTTATGTAGCTGCTTCCTGACATTTCCTGACACTGTCAGACCGCAAGACCCTACAGAGGAAAGACCGAGTCTCTGTCTCCCCTTTGCTGCCAACAGTTACACCACATTCTGCATACACAAAGCTACCAGCATCGTGGATAACCCCTCACAGCCCTCCCACACCCTCTTTACAATCCTTAGATCTGGCATAAGGTTTTGCAGCATCTGGCCCTTCACCACCAGGACTGGGCACAGTTTCTTCCCCAGGCCATCAGACATACAAATCAGAACTGAATAACAAACTGTTCATCACACATACACACACTTTGAAATGAACTGCTTCCTTCCAATCACACAACATATAAACACTAAACTGGTCTGCTCTAAGCTGTTGTCACATGCACGGGTCAGGGGTCACGTCAAGGTCACAGGAAATGAACGTGTCACCCAGTATATAAGCAGGAAACAGGTTTAACCATATTGCTCGTTCATTGAGTCTCATCCTTGCCCTGCAGTCTTACCCTAGGATTCACGTGAGTACTCACTTATCTGTGCATGACTGTGAACGTTGGTTCCGGTGGGAAACCTACTTTGTTTTCAGAGCGTTCATAGAACAACGTGCGTGATTAAACCAGCCCTCTCGCTTCTTTCCGCGCTAGGGCTCTTCCATCACGCTACACGGGCGAACCCTACTGGATCAGGTACGCTCGTGTCCTCTCCTGCTGTGACACCTGTATACAGTACGCTGTATACCTCAGTCTCTGAATACCTTTGCATTTTTGCATACTTAAATCTGCTGCTAGAATACAGTATGTTATTACACTATTTTCACATATACTAGTACTGTTACTGCTCCTGTGGACTGCGCTACATGTTGTCTTGTACTGTAAATTATTGTTCTGTTGTTCTCGTGGGTGTTTTTTTTGTCTCTCCCTTTATATTTTGTCCTGCCTGCACTAGTGTAGTCTTGTATTGTTCTGTTTTTTGTTCTTTGTTTTGCACCATGGCCCTGGAGGAACACTGTTTCATTTTACTGTGTACTATGTATACAGCTAAAACAACAATAAACACGTACTTGACTTAACTTGACTTGACATCACTTGATATGTATTAACTTGTTTTCACTTAGAGCAACAGATCTTGTGGTTTCAGGGGGGTGTTCAAGTATTGGCATATAACTACAACTAATACTTCAAAGCCAAAAACTCCACTGCTCTACTTGACTAAGACTGTGTAGGCGTTTTAGACCGCAGAGTGACTAACAACACAAACAACCCCACAACATCAGTTGCTCCAGCACGGAAGCACAGGGAACAACCTAACAAAGGATAAATGGAGAATGTGGG
This sequence comes from Hydrocynus forskahlii, assembly GCA_037974365.1. NCBI lineage: Eukaryota > Metazoa > Chordata > Actinopteri > Characiformes > Alestidae > Hydrocynus > Hydrocynus forskahlii. The sequence goes on along the minus strand of JBBPCX010000023.1, from coordinate 7,433,673 downwards.
TTCAGTAGTTAAACTGGTTCAGGTGGAATATGCTACTGATCACCTCGCATTGCAACAGAAATGTCGCCTATGAATTTTCATAAACGACATTTTAGTTGGCAGGTATCACCAAAGTCTTAGTGAAATATTCACATAACTATGGCTTTTAGCACCACTGGCAATGTGTCTCTGCCAGACTCTTTTTGTTGACTGTGGAAGAAACAGTTCTTGCAAACATGGCCCTACTTGTTTGGCGTCTGTCCACAATTTCTAAAGCTTTTAGAACTGCAGTCTGTAACTTTCCAATTGTTGCCAGTGGGTCATGAGTGTACAGTTAATTAAAAACATTTAAAATACCGTACTTGAGTTTTTATGAACAATTTTCTCCAACTATTCATTAACAGCTATTCATTCACAAACTGACAAATTACTTGGAAAAAGGGGGAAAAAATGTGTGAGAAGCACCCCTTTGTTATCCAACTTAAAGATGTATTCATTGCATAAGTAACATTATAACAGTGCACTAACAGGAACACATAAAGAAAGTATATGTGTTAGTGCTTATGCATGTGTAATCAAGCAACTACCTTGGCAGCCCTGAACAAATACCCAAGCAAGGCAAACTTACCCAAGGCGTGTTGTACATGAGTAATAGTAACTAGGCTGCAAATGTAGCTAGGTTAAAGCACCTTCTAATTCGAACTTTATGCTCCTTTTGGGCACAGTGAACACATACCCAACACTCTCAAACACATATTCATATGTAGACAGAGTATGAAGGCAAGGAATAGTTCTCCCAGTCACGTCATCAGTCAGTTGATGTTGGTGTGCAAACAGGTCTTTATAGGCCGTAATGAAGATAAAAGGTAAACAGGAACCGCTATAAACTTTCATAGAAGTACCACTGCTTCACAACATGAATGTGAAATGAAATACGCAGCGCAGGATTACTACTGTTGCTCTTCTGGAGCGACAATCAGTACTTTAGTTGGCATCTGGGACTGTGGAGTGTTAGTTATAGCTTATTAATCTTTTTTTAGGTTTGTTCTAAAGATAAACATTTGTATTAGTGTGCTTTAACAGAACCCCATATTGTTTACTGATTTGTAAGCAGGCAGTGTGGTAGAAACTGTTTAGGTAATCTAAATACAGGGTTTTCTTGGCAATAAAATAACAGACAATATACTGAATTTGGCTTCAACATAAAGGCAGAGCACATTCTCAGAGTGCCTCAGTAAATATTAATATATTGCTAGCATGATGTGCCACTAAGTTGTGGACCTGTGGAACTCCAAGGGCCTGAATATGATGTACCTCTTATCCAAACTCTTCATCAGTAAGAACATAAAGAGCAGAGCCTACTACATGGCTGTAGAAAAAACCCGACCACACAGCACAACCAGTATCACTAACAAAATATAACACTACTGTGAGCCTAAAAAGAGGGCAGACAAAATGTATAAAGAAACTTTTTTGCAGAAACGTTTTTTGTTAAATGATTCTCAATTAAAGCAAATGCTTTATTTAAAACCTAAAAGATAAAATTACAGTAGCCTTACGGCCAGCTTATACTTTATATCCAGCACAATTCCTTAAAAAGGAGAAGTTTGCTTTGAGCATTCCAGGGACATGAAGAAGTTTTCTCTCTTCCCCATTACCACCCTAGTCTTCTACACCACATACCTGTGCAGTGTAAAGTCCTGCATTTCTGAAGCATTAAAGTGTTAGCAAAAATGTTGTTAGCAAAAATGTTTTGTTTAAAGGTATTCTCAAATATGAATAGAAGCTAAAAATAGAAAATAAACACAGTGCACTTTCATTCTCTTGAATGGAACACAGAGAGGCACCTTGGCATTGGGATGATTTTGGCTATGTGCCAAGTCTGATGCTGATAAATGGCTCAAGAAGAGAGCTAACAATAACATTGAAACTGCATGATTAATTATATACCACTTGAATTCACTGTTTTAACCTGTGCTAGAAGAAATCAGTGTATATATAAAAGTCACTGGACATGACACTCCACAAGACTTCTGAGGCCTGTGAATTGGGAGGTGGAGTCATTGGGATTGCACAAGCACATCCCACAGAGGCTTAACTGGACTAGGATCTGGGGTATCTGAAGGCCAAGTCAACACCCTGAAGCATCACATTCTCTTCACAGGCTTGTCTTCTTCCCACAGCGTATTCTAGTGCCACAGCTAAAAGGTGCACACATACTCAGCTATGAACATGGCACATGTGGTTATGCAGCCTAATACTCAGCAGGGTGCAATGCAATGTGTCAAATTTCTCTCATAACCAGGATTAAACATTTCTGGGATTTTTGCAACATCAGTCCTTCTGTTGGTTTGGAGTAGACAGGGTAGCTTTTGTTGCCTTCATAATTCGATGAGTCCTGAGTACCCAATACCTTTTTGCCGGTTTGCAGTCTGTCCCTCCTCAGACAATTATATGTATTTATTGACTGGGAAAACCCCACAAGCCTTGCCCAATTCAGAGATGCTCTGTGCGAATCGACCAACCATAATGATTTACCACTTGCCCATTTCTCCTCCACGCAACACACTGACCACAATAACTGACTACTGGTTTGTCTGTCTAATAAATCCCAGACTTTGACCTGAGCAGATCTAACAAGATATTCACTGTGATCTGTGAGTGGTCATAAAGTATATGTCCACTTTTAGGTCACTAGCACACTCCATATGGAGGCTAGGGATGGCTATTAGCATTGTAAGTTATTGTAAGACAACGTTTTCAGTACATAACTGTTGTCGTAATAACTGTTGTTGTACACTGCCATACATGCTACTGAGTCATAGGTAACATTAGTTTTTTTAGAACATCTGTTTTTATCTTAAAGAGCATGTATACGATCACCTGTGTTAAGTAACATGGAGCTGATTGGATGTATGCTTATTCATTTATTTTTACAAATTTATTAGCTTGTTTTCAGTTACTTACAAAATCACTATAATCTTAGGTTTTCATAGAACCCCAAAATTGTGAAACTACTTGCTGCCTACTTTGTCAGTTCTCGACAGCAAACATACACATCTGTACTTTGAAAATATACTGCAATTTACGTATCTCTTACCAGACAAGCCGCCGACTTTCTCTAGGTGGTCTTTAGACCTTGGTTCGTCTGCTGCACCCCTCCTCAAGAGGCACAGGAAGGTGATGAACATAAAGGCGAGACCTATTGAATCCATACTGACCTGCAGAAACAGGAAGAAAGTTTCAGAACCACCACAGGTCTCTGCCCTCACCACTCTGTGAATTTAAAAGTAGCCCATGAGGGAATAGCCTACATTGACACACTTTTCTCAGTGGGTTTTTCCTAACCACACACACCCATAAACGAGCTGGCAAATGAAGCTTTTGCAAACCTTTGGCCTCTGTAAATAAAAGTTTCATTTATACAGTAAATAGGTTAACGTAAATAGGAAGTAAAGCTAACAATGTAAGCAGGCTCTTGTAACTGCTGTTGCCAAATGCAAGCTTCTTAGAGCATTAAAGGTTTAAGCCAATCTTAATCATGTTGGTAAAAATCTTTGGGTTACCTGTGAGTTCTCAGTAGTCACAGTTTTGATCGTCTATGTTTCTGCAGGGACTTCGTAGCTGGCAGTGATGAAGCTCCACTGAGGACCAAATGTGGTCGAGGATGCTCCTGAGATGGTTGTAAAACTTTAAAACCAGACGTGCCGCAGATGAACTGAACAGTTTGTGCAAATGTTTTTAGCAGTCGTTAATTCTGTTGTCTGTCTGGAAAATGAATTTTATATAACTCCTCATAGTTAGCAGGTTGAAGCCACCGTTGTAAATAAACAGCAGGGCTCAGAAAAGCACGTCCACCGCCTCCGCCCCGCACTGTGGACGAGAAACAGCAGTCTTCCGGATGTTTCTGGTGAAGAATAACGAAGTCCTGGAGTTGCAGAGAGCCGCTTCGTCTCTGAGCTTCATTTCTCCATGTCAAACCCTGAGTACAGCAATAAAAACATGGCAGGACCCTCTCTGGGTGAACTGCCCGCTGCTGTCCAAAGATGGGCTGATTTTTTTGGGAAAAAAACATTTTCCTCTAATACCCGTCTCCCTTTTAGGCGTCCAAAAGTGGAGAAATGCCGCACCCTCGCGGTAAAAATGACCAAGTGCCGCACATTTGTTGTTTTCCATGCAGGCCGTTTACCAGCAGTGAGAAGTTTTCTCGTGGGACAACAGTCAGTACTGAGCTATAGCATATATTAAAGATCTCGTTTAGTAATAGAAAGTGCAAAGCGAGAGTTGGACGTGTGAAAATTAAAAAGATTAACTTTAAAAGCAGCGCTCCAGCAAAAGAGCACAGTCAGACACTGAATCTTGCTTGCTTTAATTAACAGTTAAGGCACTGCAATTGATATTTATTTACACATCTGTCAAATGCTGCAAAGCAGACCCTTGCTTTGAGGTCATTCTCCATTGCACGCTCCCCTGCAGAGATTATGGAGAGTTTGATATGTCATGATTATCTTGATAAATTACACCACAATACACAGAAAACTGAGTATATAATAGTTACCAGTGAAGTAAATTCAGATAATCTAGCATAACAAATAGCTGGTTGGTTGTCAGTCCATAATGCAATTATCTTATTTATTCTTTTTAAGAAAAAAATATTTTGCTATAAATCTCTTTTGGTAGACACTGAGACAGAGACTGATTCAAAAATTCAAAAATCTAAAACAGAATACCTAATCATATCTCACTACAGTACACCACTATTAGTAATGGATTCATTGGTATAGCATGCAAAACATATTGACCCCTGGTGCTGCCAGAGGAAGTCATCAAGGCATGGACTCTTGAAGACCTCTGAAAGTGTGCTGTGGTAACTGACAACAGGAAGGTTAGCAGCAGATCTTTTGCCCTGTAAGTTGAGAGGTGGGTACTCCATGGATCACATGTTCAGTTGTGTTGAGATCTGTTGAATTTGTGGGCCCAGTCAACATCTTGAACTCTTTGTCATGTTCTTCAAATTATTCCTGAACAATTTAAGCAGTATGTCAGGCCATTAGGGAAAAATGCTGCCACTGAGGAGTGTCCTCTGTCCTTAACCATAGTTTAGGTAGATGGTACGTGTAACATCCACATGAATGTCAAGGCTGCCAAGAGCATCAGCCTGCACAAATCACAATTTAGTCCTTGTTCAATTATCTCAGATCCTTATACTTCCCTGCCATACAATATCAGGCTCTTACCAACTTGAATGAGCAGAGACCTGAAGCAGGCAGGCAAGCTAATTTTTCAAAAATGTATTTGAAATCTGACAAAAATGACATGTACAATACTAGTCTTTCACTCAGAATAGTCCTGTAGATTTGTTTTACATTAACAGAAGTATCCAAGGTATCGTTTTACTGTTTTTTAACTTCTCTGCTTGGCTTTAGCATGAAGGCAGCAATGTACTGCAAAGCTTGTCATTATAGGAGATCAGTATCCAATCCTGAACAAGATATGAAAACTTTTTGTTATTTTGAAAAAATTTATATTTTTTCTACTGTAGGAACCCTGCTTTTTTGAGTCAAAGACTGCATGAGCAGTATTTGAAAGATTACGCGTTGCACCACAAAACTTTTCAGAGCAAGCCCCTCTCCTTAAGGCTTCTTAAGCTGTGATGCCGAGACTCCACAATAAAGACCTCCATCTAGGCACACTACCAAAGCAGGCAGTTATGAATCGGAAAACTGTCAGACAAAAGCAGTCTGCTTATGTGATTAAAATTAACATACATACCTCGGCTGAGCCTGCTGCAGCTCATTCAACTTATTAAGACATACTTTGGATCTATTATTCTTAGGTGTACTCCTTCACCTATGAGAACAAAGTGTAGCCATCTGCAGTCAGGGGATGCGTATTTCCTCCCTCAGGACAAGCCTTTCTTTTGCTTTATGTGCCAAAGTATGGAACTAAATATTCCTTCTGCAGAACATGAGTGTCAATGTGTAGTCTCTGCCATGCCAGTTTTGTTTCATAGATGCATGTATCACAGAACAATAAGCTAATAAGTCAACCTGAAATCAAAACCTTATGAACTAACCTTTCACTGTTGGTTCATGTCACTGGGGTCTGTATATCACTGGCTCCTACTTATTTAAATTACTGGAGAACATTAAAACTGAATAAATGTTTTGTTTTTCTGCTTGTAGTGAAAAATATAAAATGGAAAATTGTATGTTTGATTTTTCTTTTTTTAATGACAAGCTTTCCTGGAAGGGCAGAACAGTGTTTGAAAGTACAGATGGGTGACAGATCAAATTAAAAAAACAAAGTGTCTTAGACAGGCAATTAATTTAGAACAGCTTCAGTACATTGTGGCATCGATTTCATGTCTTAAACTGTACTAAAGGGAGAGAACACCACCCTCCAAAAGATATTCGCTTAACTAGTATTTTTATGACAATGGTAAAGATTGTTTTCTAACATGTCAGCCCAGAATCTTCTCTTGAGAGCTGGTGACTGTGTGGAAATATATTTTACATAACTGTCATATTCAACAAATTATGCAGTGACCTGTAGATGGGGCACTGTTATCGTGAGAGAGACCACACCCAGCAAGACAGAAATGTTTAATTATATAATGAAAGTTATAAGACACAATTACTTTGTACTGACTGGCCTAATAGGTCTAGCTAGATATACCAAGATAATATGGAACTCCAAAAATTTGGCCAACTTGTCCACTACAACTGCTTGTCTCTCCTCTATGAACTTTGGGGAAGATCCCTAATACTCTATTACACCTATAACTTTTATAATTTGTAAACATACACCAATTAGCCACTTCTCTGAATACAGCTACTAACACACTCTCTGTTTACAGCAATGCTTAAAGGTTTGTGAGCCCCTTAGAATTTTCTGTATTTCTGAATGTATACACACACACACACACACACGCACGCACGCACACACGCGCACACACACA
>JBBPCX010000023.1:7408545-7422573 GCA_037974365.1 Hydrocynus forskahlii | reverse complement strand
GAGAGAGAGAGAGAGAGAGAGAGATAGATAGATAAATAGAAGTGGTTTAGTCTGATGTACATTTGTAGCTCCCATAAACACTATTCACGTTTTTGAGTATTGTGAGGGTTATGGCTACGGGCAATTGATTTCCGATCTGGAAAGACCAGTGAACCTTTACAAGTCTTTCTAAGTTTGTATATAATACTGATCATTATGAAAGAGTGATAAATCTGAAGAAAAAATGTTCAAAGCGTACCAGTTTCCCCTAGATCACGCTGCATATAACTCGTAGCCCTGCATGTATTAAAAAAAGCGAATACCTTTTACCACTACCACTACTGCCCTGCCTTAAACCCAGTGGTGCTCTCTTTGGGGGGCTTGTGCGTGGGCAACCCTGCAGCGCTGAAACACGGCACAGGAATTCCCTTTACTCAACACACACACACACACACACACGCATACACACACACACCAACGCCCACATGGCCATTTTCATAGCCCCACTTCAGCAAACTTCCTCAAACATGCAGTTAAGCCATACTTCCTCTCTTAGGGGTGCACTCACTTCCTACATAGTTCAACAAGCACATCCTCAGCCTGGGCGGGTGTGAGCCACTACTCGAGCGCGTAGTTCCGAATCTGCAGAAAGAGCATGCTCGGTAAGACGCTTTATTAATGTATTAATTAATCTGTTAACGGTGTGAACATGGTTGTGGTGACTGTGAGGAACATCCTGGCGTGTTTTACAGCCGGGCGTTGACCAGCCGTACAGTCCCCGTCCGCTTCAGCAGGAGAGCAGGGCTGTTTAACACCTTGTCTGATGTAGGCTACCTGGACTTCTTGTCCTACGGTGTACGTGTTTGGGTCTCCCTCAGAGACTTTTCAGTACATTTCGGTTTGGTTCATTGCCGCCGTCACTCTCAGACAGCAACACACTAGTTTCCCATTCCGCGATGGGGACCTATCATAACGAGGAATATTCAAGATCAATAATTCGAGGGCTATTGATTGATAGATTGTCTCTGCAAATAATCTCTGTCATGACATGCGTTTCAGGTGTAAATTAGCCTAATCTACGCCGTGTACACGGGATCAGTCAACTGAAGGTGGAAAGGTGGGTTACAAAGTGTGAAACTAGACAGACAAAAATCTGATGCTGTCTTTTCCACGAGTAACTATCCGCATCCTCATTCTAAAAGCTGCAAGAGGTGTGTGTGTGTGTGTGTGTGTGTGTAAAGTAAGTAACTTTGTAAAGTCCATTCATCAGTTTACATTCACTTCTCTAAACTGATGCAGATCAGTTTTCCACAGGACAGTGGTGATAGCAACGACTAGCCGACTTTGTAAACTTTCACGTCAAGAATGAATTTTTCCAACACAACATTCTTCACTCAACAGTTCTTAACACCAGGGGGTAGATAATAAAGAGAGTTCCTTATTAAGCCTTCCTCTTACCATATATCTATCCTAACGTGCCCTTAAGGCTGCAGCCGTTACAAAACAACAATCCACTTCAGGGGTCTATGATCAAATGGCGCACTTTGAAAGGTTCATAGGTGGTGTCTTCACAAGTTTTACCACTTAATATTAATTTGGAATTTCCCCACATTTGTATCAGTAAAACATTTAGTTCACTCAAGACACAATTCATTTGTCATTAAACAAGAGTACCACTGTGCATTTACACTGTAACGGGTAAGAAATCATTTGCAGAAGCAACTGGTTTCCTCATAAATAAAATAAATAAAAACACACCATGTTACAGTGTACAGTGAAGTCGCTAAACCGGTGCTTTAATCGTTCCTCCCACCAACCTCACTTTCAGGATAAAAAACAGAGTCACTTAGAAGAACAAGGATCTCATTTTGGTTTCGCAGAACTTCTGTAATGCATTTGTGATCTGCTGCATGTTGCTTCAGTTTAGCAATAGCAAACTCCAAAATTCAGTAATTCAACACTAGCTCTAGGAGACACTTCTCAGTTTGTTTCTTTTCAAAAGGAATCACAGTTTGCCTTAGTCCTCTTTTCTTTATTTATGTAAAAAAGCTTAACATATGGCCTCAGTTGAGCACACCCTGAACTTTCCAATGAGCTCAATAATATTTCAACAACTAAGCCAACTCTGTTCATTCAAATTAAAGGGTTTAGATGACTAGGAATTTTGGATCATTCCGCTATTCCACTATTCACACACACTGATTTTACTTTTGAAATTTACATTTACATTTACATTTACAGCATTTAGCAGATGCGCTTATCCAGAGCGACGCACATCAGTGCACAAGTAGTCCACATCTGTTCCTCATACCTGTGAAGCTAAACTTGAATCAGCATCTGCTATTCAACCAAGTTAATGCCAGCTAAGTTAACAACTCCTGTCAAAGAAAAGTCAGAGATCAGCCACTGTAACAGGCATTGTATCAATTGTGACATCATTATGAATGTTTCCTGTTACTAAGCAACACTCACCCAAATTCAAAGATAAAAGCAGCCCTAAATTTATCACAGATAATTTGTTAAAACAAGCCCAACGTTTTTTGGTGTCTTGAAAATCTGTGTGTTTGTATTTTAATCACCATTTCTGTTACACCCTCTTTTCACGGCTCATATTATCATTCCCGGCTTCAGCATCAGGCGCAGGTCAGTAGAGACGCTGTGACTGCAGGAGGAGGAGTTTCAGGCTTGCTTACAGTGTTGTTTAGCTAAGCTTTTGGTCTGCTAACTCCACTGGCTAAAGCCTTACAGAAAAGGGCTGGGCCCTGAACTGCTCTCTCCCTCTCTTTCTCTCCCCCATCCCTGGAGACTGGGCAGAGACAGCCTTGCCTCATTCTCCTGTGGTCAATTATCTGCTGGACTCTGGCACGCAGCAAAAGGAAGAAACACAGAAAGAGTGAAGAAAAAAAAAACAGGGTGGGAGAGACAGCAAGATTTTCTTCTTCCATCTTAAACAACCTTCTGAACTTCAGACTACAGCAAACCTAAATGAAACAGGATTCAGGCAAAATTGTGATGCATTGAATTTACTTGATTCAAACATGTACCTAATTTTTATGTAAATAGTATTTACTGCATTCACAAATGTACTGTGAAAATGAAGTAAACTAAAAAACAAAATCATGTTGATTTAACATTTAATTAATGTAGAAATGAAGTACACATATGAAGTCAAGTTAATTAATTGCATTTCATTTTTCATTGTGCATGGCAAGTAAGAAGCGAATAACAAACCAATTCAGAGAAAAGGTTTAGGGCTACAAAAATGTATATTATAAAATGTTTATGACAGAAAATAAGTCTGAAATGCTCCACTGTTATTTTCACACTGAAAAGTGTGAAATGCTCCACTGTGGAAAAAGTACAGATTCAGAATTGTTCTTAATTATAATTATAACCATAATTCCACAATATAATTATAACCATAAATCCATAATACATAATTTAGCCATAATATAGAGACATAATTCATAATTAAAGGATGTCTCAGGTGTTAAATAGCCCTAAAGACTCACATAAAGTTATTCCTGGAAATTGCTACACATGATTTGATGCATGAGAGAGTTTTGAGGGAATGTTTTGGTCTAATATAAATCCATTCTTGGTGAATGGAGGTACATGCAGGGCATTGCAATGGAAAACTTGTTCAGATTATGTTACCATCATCAGAATATAACAAATATACATATAACAAAACATATGTATAGGTTCACTGGTAATTTGGTTAATAAATAAGCACATATTCCTCTACAAGACCCCTGGTTCCTTTCACTACCTCTGTTAAGAAATTTGAGTTGGTAAGTTTTTACCATGGACCATTTCACATGAAATAACTTTGTATACATCTTGATTGTACTACCCAGAATAAAAAAGTAAATAAATCCAGGTAAAAGCTGGTTGAATGGCTTTACAAAAATTTTATGGTGGACCCTCTATAAAGTTATTGCATCTTCAAACATGTTCTTTTAGTGCACTTGGTACATTTTTAAACATTGCCCCTGGCCCACTCTTAAATATGTGTTATCTAGAACACTGTGTTACTTCCCTCCTAATGTCAGTAAAGCACTTGAGAGAGGAGATTGTGTGAACTTGTGTGGTTTCACAAATAGAACTACAGCAGAGAACAAGCTGACAAAGAACAAAGAAAGTGCATAGTTGTATTTAGGAGGACTATGATGATGTTCTGACCATTATTTCACAATTTCAGCTATCAGAGTTTCTGGTATAAATACAGGGAACTGTATGATAAGGGGAAGTGAGTGGTCCTGGTCAAACCATATATTCAAAACATTGTTTCATGAACAGACAAATGACATCAATGCCATGCTACTTTGCATGAACACAAACATTAAGTTTACCATTACCCTCCCTGCTCACTACTCAGCTTGTCAGTGTGATATACAAGAAATATAAGAAACCTCATGGATGCAAACACTTGTTGGCATTCGCAATCATTCGTCCAGCCACATATATGTACAAGTGTCTTATTTGTTTTGCTCTCTAACCTTACTTTATTCAACAAATTAATCAAAACAAATTAATCTCCCCTTTTTATAGAGCATTATAGAATGCTCTTGTTTGTCAAGAAAATGATGTGTCAGCTTTTTTTCTGTAATCAATATTGACAAAGGCTGAACAGCTTAGTCTAACTAATTGGTGACTATCTGAGAATAATGTGCTGTATGTTTTCTTCCTTTCTGTGTAAGATTGCTGAAGATCAGAGTGCTTCGTCACGTCCCAATATGCAGAGCATTAAGTGTGTGGTAGTGGGCGATGGTGCGGTGGGGAAAACATGCCTGCTCATCTCTTACACCACTGGAGCCTTCCCCAAAGAGTACATTCCCACCGTTTTTGACAACTACAGCTCGCAAGTGAGCGTGGACGGCCGGGCCATCAGCCTGAACCTGTGGGACACTGCAGGTCAGGAAGAATATGACCGTCTGCGCACGCTTTCCTACCCACAGACCAATGTCTTCGTCATCTGCTTCTCCATCTCCAGCCCGCCCTCTTACGAGAACGTCAAGCACAAGTGGCATCCTGAGGTCACACACCACTGCCCCAATGTGCCTATACTGCTGGTGGGCACCAAGAGCGATCTGCGGAATGACCCTGAAGTGCAGAAGAAGTTGAAGGAGCAGAACCAGGCGCCCATCACGGTGCAGCAAGGCCAAGCACTGGCGCGTCAGATCCATGCTGTCAAGTATATGGAGTGCTCAGCGCTCAGCCAAGATGGCATCAAGGACGTGTTCGCCGAAGCAGTTCGCGCCTTCCTCAACCCCCAGCCCACTGTGTCTAAAAGACACTGTGTTCTCCTCTGAGAACAGAGAGAATATAGCCTTATTTTAAATTACACAGAGATTTATATGCTAACATTATAACAGAAAATGCATGTTGAATGTAGAAGATTTCTAAAACACAAACCTATTGTCACTGTTGTAAGAAAACCTTGTATGCTCAAAATTATAACTTTGTAGCAGTAACAATGTTCTTAAGTTTATAAGTCACAGGAAATTTTATTCAATGTAATTTGAGGCCGTTCAGTTTGCCCATCATGTAATGTTGATACAATGTAAATGGCAGCTGGTATTTTCAAATGGTATTAAAAAATGAAAAAATGTAGTCAAGGTTTTCTTCTGACAGTGTCGTTATATTGTATTAACAGAGTAAATCTAGCAAGGCAAGTGGAATGTGTTTTTTGTTTTATTACTTTTAAATACTGTACCCCTTAGCAGACAAATAAATTGATAAGTAGACAAATAGAGAAATAGACAAGATAGATAGACAGAGAACTGTTTGTGCCAAGTGTGAAAGAAATTTGAAGCACATACTGGAAATATTGTGATATTTATGGAGGGTAGGCTATCCCTGTGGATTTCATGACCTTGTGAATGAATATGCCTTTTGAAATATCTGAGAAATTCATAGTACTTCAGAACAATCTAAATCTACATCAACAAAGCATTAATTCTAGAGGCTTTAATGAATGAAGTTTTTAATACAATAAATTGTTCAACCCAGGGACCTGAGAGTAAACTTAGTTTTATTAAAGTATTTATATGACAAAGTTTTATATGTCTCAAGTGCTTGTTCAAAAATGAGATTACATCTCTAGCACAACAGTCCTAGTGTGTTTAGTGCCTATGGTCACTTAGCTTCTGGTGGAGTTTCAGCCTAGGACTGCGTCAGTAGTTTCAGCAGTTTCTGCCTGGAATCTCCAGTTTTGCATCGACCACACTACTTCCTTATAGTGCAGGAAACGGCATCTTGGCAGTTCATTCAGGAAGCAGAGGCTCCAGCACACATCACACTCCATTCTACAAACTCACTGTTTCCCCACAAGTGTGGGTGGAGCCCAGCTGTGCAGCAGTTAGAATTAGAAAAGCTCTCACTTTCAGCACTTGATGTATGATTCAGGATTGGCTCAAAATATCACTGGGGTCTTACTGAGGCCACACTCATGTCTCCTAAGGTGGTTTTATTTACATAAAGTGTACTGCATATGAACACTTACAATCTTAAACTTGAACTTGATCACTCTTGAATGGTTCATTATGCATGCATCAAATGATGTAGAGCCCAAATACTGTATGGAGGATCTTTAAAAGTTCTTCACATGTACACACATTTTATTAAAAGAAACTTTACAAGAGTCATGCATAAAAGTGCCTTATGGAAAAAGAATCATTCCAAAGAACCCTGATCAGAATTTTTCCTTTAAAGAGTGAGTGAATGAATGTGAGAAGGTTTTTGAGTCTATTATTTACAAAACATGATTGTATAAATGCAGTGTTTTACTGACATCTGTTTAATGCTTGAGCTGTGTCTATAAATTTTATTCTGGAAACATCTCAAAATCCCTTATCTTTTCAGTTGGCAGGCTTTTATGAACTTTCGTATTTTCACTTTGGGCAGAAATCTGAAGGGCTCGCAGAACACCTGTTATTTGTGGCAGTGATGTAATCTTAAGTATCTGCCACTGTATTATAATGAATTTTGATTGTGTAGTTTTAGCTGAATATGATTCAAGATGATTGCTCAATGTTCACATTCCACACCATATTTGGGTCTGGCACTATGTTTTATAAGAAAATATCCACTTGGCTTGGACAGGGCGAATAGATGGCAGTATGCACGAGACTGTTTGTCTAACATTTCAAAGCACAAATTAAATAATGGAACTCATACGGGGGTCATTTTCAGTTGAGTGGCCACCCCAAGGGTTTTTTTTCTGGCTTATTTTTATATACAGTTATTTTGTTGCTCTGTTCATCTGATTTGCTAAGGTACCATACTTAAATGAAATGATTTTTTTTGTGCTGATCAAAATATAAATGTCCTGGTGTCAAATGCGCTTTAATCACACATGAAGTGTAATTGAAGCATATTTTAAATTTTTACTTGTTCATGTAAAGAAGTCGAAAGCATTGGTTCAAAGAGTTTTGTGTATTCCAAATATAAATGGTTGCACACCTTGGCCACAATAGGGTTTTGCATTACAGTAATTGCTCCTGAATTTACTGGATGCTGAAGACTAAAGGTCTACAGGGGACAGGGCAGACCTTTGTGACACTGGGCCACTGATAAACAATCCAGCCTAAGCTGCTAAGAAAAGCTTGTCTTTTTTTCCTCAGGCTCTGACCATGGTGTTGTTATGGCGTTCCATGGGAAGTAATCTTCCTCCTGGAAACAGAGCAAGGAAGGGTTTATGTTTCCACACACTTCCGCCCCAATCTGCCTGCTCTCCACAACAACTCCATGCTTTGGCTGCCTAAACTGCATTGTGTACAAAGCTTATTCTGAGAATTATTATTACCATTACTACTAGTTTAAACAACAACAACAACAAAAAAAAAATACAATGTCAGAGGTTCTTTTCACCTTTCCTCCTTTGATTTCAATGTAATCGTTTGTAATTTATTCATGTGAATTCCAGTTCAAAATGTTTTTAAATGCAAATAAAGCAAATATAGCTTTGATGTCATGTCTTGCGAAATGAAAGCAACACTGAACTTGCTGTCACCACAACACTATTCAAGTATAGTTATTATAATATTATTAAAATCTATGTTTTTACAATGTCCCACTTATCCCAGATGTTCTTTAACTTCATTTTAGCTCTGGGGCTTTGAAGCTATCAATGTTAAAAAAAAACTATAAGTAAATAGTCACCCAATTTTTTTTTCTGTAAATAAATACTCAAACTGCATTTAGCTCTTTGTTAGGGTTGATGTGGTTTGGGACACAGTATGACTGAGAGCTGTAAAGTTAAGAAAACATGACCGCTATGGATGGGACAGATTTTGCAGCAGATATTGTATTTATGAGTGTTTTTGCCACACAAACAGATTCTAGATCAGAACTCCTACTCCTGAACTGGTTTTCAAAAAAAGCACACAGAATAAAAAGGTAGCCGTGGTGTTCAGCAACATGGTGAAGTTTTGTTTTCTTCAGGTTTACAGTTCAGAGTAAGTCATAATGAGCTGAATGTGGTTTGAGTAGACTGAACGTTTTTGGGATGCACTTGTGGAAAAGATTTGAGTGACTGTTGACTTTGAGTGTTTGTTAGAAATGTTAGCCTTGTACCTTTAGTTTTAATCATTGAAAGCAAATTTGAACATCAAACATTTTTTGATTATATATGTGGGGAAGGTGGAAAATGGTGTTAATTTGATGTTTTACTGAACATATATAACGAATATATAATGAAAATCAGAGGTTGCAGGTATTTTGAGTAGGTGGTGTCCGTGGGGAATAACAACATATGATACAAATATACAGACTGTATTCCCTAGATATGTTGTAATAATTTAGATTTTTGAAATCACAGAATTTAGTGTACTTGGTACTACAGATTGTCTCTTCTCCCTGTTTACACGCTGAGACACTTTGTGTGCAAAACAGCTTGTAAAACTGAAAACATCTGGAAACAACACAGTATCTTGTGCTCTTTCAATGTCACTAAATTTTATCGTTTTACTAGAAAAATACTATTATCAAAAGGCAGCCTACGTGAAAATATACATCAAAAGCATGATACACCCAGAATATGTTATCCTTTTGAGCAGCAGAGTGTTTAATGTTCTAGTAGAGATGTTTGTAGGTTTGATGAAGTAAGCGGCTTCAAAGATTTGGTTTTGTACCATTTGAGAAATTGTGTTCTGCTACAGTTGTTTGGCTCTGGCTTTTGGTTCAACGATTAGTAAACCTTACCACTAACTCACACACAACCATAAACAAAGACATCTCTCTTTCCTCTATTTAATAAAAAAATGAAACAGTTAATTTGTCATTTATTTGTATATAACTAAATAGACTGCACAAGCCCAATGTCCACATGGTCAGTGGTAAACAACCTGCAACATTGCTTACAAACAATGTTTAAAAATACTGTTTCCACTTACTATGCACTTTTGCAGACCCATCAAACCTGTTGCCGATGCAAAGTTATAAATGATTGCTCATCTGATATTACACAGTTTGTGTTGGCCCTTCTCTAGTCCTTCAACCAGTTAATTAATATTTAAGGGTAAATAATTGAGGGTATATAGTTTTCATTTAGACAGTCGTTTAGATAAATATTTAGGTATGCATGAACATGACATTTTTACTTTAGATGTTTTCTGATTATTTTATTTTTATTTTTAACAAAATATTTTCCAATTGAAACATTCTTACCAACTTGTTTAACCACTGCTCGGACTGTCATGTATTAGAGTGTAAATCACACAGTTTAGGAAAGGTATCAGACAGTTTCTTGCATGAGTGACTTCAGACTGTACTGGGTTTTATCAGTCATGCAGCAGCAATGTTGTTCCAGACATGAATGTGCAGTGTGAAAGAGGAAGCAGCAGTGCTGGTATATTTAAATAAACCCACCTGCTGATCACTGATTTCCCTATCTCTTACACTATGCTTAGCCCAGGAGAGTAATGGGATGGACACACACAGTAATATCTAGCCTCTCTATATGATGCACAATTTTGTTCTTTCCAATCTTTTTTTCTTTAAGTCCTCATAGACTCAGTTGTGGGCATAATTAGGCTTTTACACTCAACATAAAAAGCATTTCGATTGTGTACTCACAGAAATGTTCAAACTTAGAAGGTCCACTACAGCTCAAAAATTGCAAAAAATGTTTTGGTAAAACTTGTTGATTAGGAACAGTGTTAGGGTTAACATTCAGTTTGTGGTTTTGGGCTGAGATTGAGGTTGGGGGTACAGTGAGTGTTAGGTTTGTGGTTATGAATTTAATAAGCGTAAAGTACTACTGAACCTTGCACTTTCTAAAACTTGTTTAAGGGGAACAAAACAGTAACTGTGTTACTTCAATTGCCTGAGACTCAGGTCTTTTTGTGTTTGGAGTGTTGTCACACACATGGGTCATGTGACGTGCAAGAGGAACCGGATGTGAAGCGCGTCACATGGTATATAGGCCAAGGTATGGAAGCAGCCATTGCTCAGCCATAGAGTCATCATCCTACACCCTGCCAGACCCTCTCTTCAGAACTGTGAGTACAGTAAACCTTATCGTGGGGGTTATGTTCCAAGAGCACCCGTGTATAGTGAACTAACATGTTTTCTTTGGTATAAGCAGGGTACATACAGTACTAAATGAATTTAATTTACAGTAATAAAAATATAGGGCTTTAAGAGGAACAAAACGAAATACATGAAAATCCATGGGTGGAAATTCTGGACTGCAACATCACAGGGCAGCAACCAATCAGCAGCAAGGAGAAATAAATCATGTTCTCTGATTGGCTACTTTCAAATCTCCTGCCTGTGAGTACAGGTGACTGTGACATCCGGGCCTCGTCTGCCACGCTCCCTCGTCCTCGTGCTGGTTGTTTATGTTGGGGCGAGGTGCTGAGCAGTGGAGGCTCATTCCGTTGCCTTGGCAACCTTGGTAATGCCTTGGTAACCGCCGTACACAAACAAACAACTCAGCATGAGGATGAGGGGGCTTGGCAGACAAGGCCCGGATGTCACAGTCACCTGTACTCACAGGCAGGAGGTTTGAAAATTTGCGATGGACTGAAACCATGACTGCTTGATCTGCATTAAAGCAGGGGTTTACTGTACTCGGGTTTCATACCATTTCTTGTGTGTGTGTGTGAGAACGAAGATTCCGATGGGAATCTTTACTTTTCTAGGGAGCATTCTCAGATCAAAGCGTGTGGACTCCCTCATGTCACTTCAGGATTACCTACTCCCTCATGTCACTTCAGGATTACCTACTCCCTCATGTCACTTCAGGATTGGGTTTACTCTGGTGTCTGGTGTAACGGTTGGCCTTTCATTCATGAAAGAATGCCTGAGCCCAAAGCGATAAACACAGGGGAATTTACAGCCTTATGTGATGCCATAGCTCAGCAGGCCGCCATAATTTATGGGCTGAACTGGGATGTGGTGGGCTTAAGACAGGCTCTTCATGAGTCCTTTGTGGTCAGCGCTGAGCTTGTTCAGTGGCTCACGACTCTCGAGAACGCCTATCACGAGCTGTCTGCGGAGCGCCAGGTTCCCCAGGCTGTGGCCTGACTCTCCTTATCTTCTCCTTCCCTTCAGTTTCTCATGAACCAAAAATATCCTTACCTGATAAGTAAGATGGGAGGGATGGGAAGTGAGATGGTTTTCTAACCAAACTAAACATTTTGTTTGAGTTTCAGTCCACTAGGTATTACAACAATCAGAGCAGGATTGCACTTCTCGTCTCCCTCCTCACTAGACAGGCAGCTGAGTGGGCCACTGCAGTCCTGAGGGTGGATACTGATGTTGCTCATTCCTATCCAGAGTTTAGCTGCCAAAACAAGGCCACGTTTCAACACCCAGATAGCGAGATGGAGACCGACTCCTGCCTTTATCATCTCAGGCAGGGCAATCAGTCCGTGAGTCGCTGAGTTCTGGACCTTAGCTGTCCAAACCAACTTTGGAGATCCTGAGCTCCGGGCTCCCTTCTACGAGGGGTTGGCTCCTCGAATGAAAGCCAGATAGGAGCTGCCTATGGCCTGTTCCAGCTATGCCTCTGGATTGATCAGATGATGAGCTCCTGCCCAAGGCCACCCCCTTGCACTCTACCATCTGCCACTCCACGGACCCATACCACCCTCCCAGCTACAGCCTCCGTGGATTTGTCACCTGTCGGTTCTCCACCTCGTCCTGTGGACCACCCAGGAGCCAGAGGGGAACCCAAGCAGTTAGGGTGTGCCTCTCTGACTCCAGAGGAGAGAGACAGGTGGTATCGTGAAGGCCTGTGTGCCTCCCCCAAACAGCATTGGGCCGTCTGTCCTCTCTGTCCGGAAAACAAACAGAGCAGGTGAAAAGTGGGGACTCTTACCTGGTCCATTGGTAATATCATCTACCCAACATCCAACTGGGTCACCAACGGAACGGATCAAGCTTTTGCTGCCCAGTTGGGTGTGGGGTTAGAAGCATTATCCTGGTCTATTACTATCACCACCATCGATGGCCGGACCCTGCCAAACAGCCCAATCACCCACCAAACCAATCCAGTGCTGGTGAGGTCAGCTGACATGCTGAACGCTCCGACCCTACTTTCATTATTTGGGTTATTTTTGTTATTTATTTTTCTCTCTGGCTGTATTTAATTCGAACAACATGGCAACAACACCTATCAGATATGATAGAGATACTCTTATTTCTATTGGTTTACAATATACAAACTTATCTGTGCTTGTAACCCCAGATGCAACCCAAAGCGACGCCCCTGAGCAAAACAAATTGGCATCAGGAACAGGCTGCGGGCTTGCGCACATCGTGCTCCCATGCCGAGCATCCTGTGAGCCAATGTTCAGTCCATCAAGAACAAGCATGATGATCTTAGGGCCAGAGTTAAGTTTCAGAGAGACATTCGGGATTGCAATCTAAACTGCTTCACCGAGACATGCCTGAACCTGGTGGTGGATAGAACAATTGAGTCAGGGAAGGCCAGAGGTGGTGGAATGTGTCTGATGGTAAACAACAGCTGGTGCAACCGTGCGACCACCTCTCTCCACACACGATCCAGCTCACCAAACCTGGAACTGCTGATAATTAAATGTCGCCCATTTGATCTTCCTCGGGAATTTACTGCGGTCACAGTCAATTCTGTTTATATTCCCCCTAACATGGACTCGGACACTGCTTTATGTGAACTACACGAGGCTCTCACACAACACCAAGCATTACATCGGGAAGTGGTGCTCATTGTGATGGGTGTCTTCAATACAGTAAACCTTAAGTGCACTCATCCGAACCTCAACCAGCACATCACCTGCCCCCACCAGGGGCACAAGGACATTGGACCCCTACTACACTCGGTTTAAGGACTGTTATAGATCTGCCGGCATTCGGGAAATCGGACCATGCTACCATTTTCCTTATTCCTGTTTACAAACGAGGGCTAAAACAGGAAGTGCCGGTCACAAAAGAGGTTGCACGCTGGACAGACCAATCAGTGGCTGCGCTGCAGGACTCGCTTGATGACACAGACTGGGACATGTTTCAGCACAGCTCTGATGATGTCACCATGTTTATGGCAGCGGTTGTGGGATTTGTCGGGAAACTAGCAGATAATACAGTGAAGAAAACTATCATCAGAACGTTTCCCAACCAGAAGCCAGATGCATTGAGATCGCACACTGCTGCCTAAAAGGCAGGGCTAGTCTCCGGGAACATGGACCAATACAAGGCTGCATCCTATCAGGTGCACACAGCAGTAAAACAGGCAGAGCGGAGTTACGGGAAGAAATTAGAGTCCCAGCTACAACAGTGTGACTCTATGAGCCTCTGGAAAGGACAGAGGACAATTACGGACTATCAACACCCATCCTCTTCAATGGTGAGAGCTGATGCTTCACTGGCTGATGAGCTGAACACGTTTATACTCACTTCGATGCTGCAGCTAATAACAGCACTTTAAACAGCAGTGGAAATCGTTATGCACACACAGAGAGCCCCAGTGAGGAACACCTTCAGGAGAGTGCACACCAGGAAAGCAACAGGTCCAGACGCCATCTCAGGTCGGGTCCTGAGAGCCTGCGCTGACCACCTAGC
>JBBPCX010000023.1:7371519-7408445 GCA_037974365.1 Hydrocynus forskahlii | reverse complement strand
TTGTGGACGCCACTGTTGTGGTGGGACTGATCTCCGGCTTACCTGGAGGAGATCAGGAACCTGGAGAACTGGTACCAAGAGAACAACATCCTCCTAAACATCAGCATGACTAAGGAGCTGGTTGTGGACTTCAGCACGAGGCAGGTGAGGAAGTACCAGCCCCTCTGCATCAGCGGGACGACAGTGGAGAGAGTGGAGAGTTTCCAGTACCTGGGTTTTCACATCACACAGAACTAACATTCTGGTGAAGAAGGCCCGTCTGCGTCTTTTCTTCCTGAGACGTCTCAGGGACTTTCACCTACCTCAGAGGGTGCTTAAGAACTTTTACACCTGCACCATTGAGAGCATCCTGACGGGAAACATTTGCACCTGGTTCAGGAACAGCACCAAGCAGGACAGACGAGATCTTCAAGGAGTGGCCAAACACATCATTTGTTCTGAGCTTCCTGACCCACAGTCCATCTACACCAAGCGGTGCCACGCTAAAGCCAGGAAGAGTATGAAAGATCTCTGTCATCCTAACAATGGACTGTTTTCTCTGTTAAGGTCAGGGAAGCGCTTCCGCTCTCTTGAAGCCAAAACAGACAGAATGAGGAGGAGCTTCTTCCCTCAGGTGCAGATCTGGACTCTGCAGTTCTGTAATTATCTCCAGTATAATTATGCACCTGCATCTGGAACTATGACTCTTTTTCATATTACATTCATATCCACATTAATACTCCACCCCATATAGTTCTTATATGTACCTCACACATCCATGTAACGCCTGCACTTTCTTATCCTGCTATTACTGTGTCAACACAGTCAGTCTTTTCATGGTCGGGCATTGCAAAAAACATTTCACTGCATTTCGTACCATGTATGATTGTGAATGTGACAAATAATGTCTGAATCTGAATTGGACTGGGAGGGCTACGGTCCTGAGGAATGGTCTTGGGTGCCCAGGTGGTTTATTTTGGATTCATCTCTGCTTCAGGACTACCGTCGCTGGGTATCCTCCCAGCTGGGTCAGTCTAGTGATAGTGTGGAAGGGTGGTACTGTCACGCACATGGGTCACGTGACACACAAGAGGAACTGGAAGTCAACGTATGGAGGTAGCCATTGCTCAGGCATTGAGTCATTATCCTACACCCTGCCAGACCCTCTCTTCAGAACTGTGAGTACTCCAGTACTCTACACTGGTTTAACGGTTGACCTTTCATTCGTGATTAGTGTAAAACAGGTCAATGCTCATTTGTGGGAATTAACCACTGGAAGGCTTTTCCCTAGTCCACATCTGTGTCCACTTCCTCTATCTACTTATAATGCCTTTTCATTAGCAAATAAAGAGTGCCATATTTTGGCAGTCCACTTTCATCATTCCACCTTTGTCCCTCTTCTCACATTCTGTGTCTGCTCCTCTGCACTTTCTTCCAGGTGTGTCCTAGTCCATAATGGGTGCAGGGTTATAGCATATTTATTGGCACATTCCTCAGCGTGATGAGGATTTTCCCTCAGTCTCTGCTGGGTGATCAGTTATTTGCCAGTGAAATGAGCTCTCAGTACTTCCATTTGTTTTTCTGGCGATAACAGGGATGCTTTGTTCAGATAGTTTCATTCATTTGTTTACATGCTCTGTGGAAGGACTCGAAGTTTGAAGCGTATTTACTGCGACTGTAATCCTGTAATAGATTGACAGCTGGTAAACACACTGTGAAAAATTAATGAAAGCATTTACTATTTTTCTGCTTGGTGATCCATACTAGAATGTAAGTTGATATAAGCTGATAAACTTTAACACTCATGTTTTCAGGGTTAGAAATCCTAATCCCACCACACTACATAAAAATAAACAAAATGATTCTTAAAATGACTAATTTTCTCAGATATTGAACAGTCTAAACAGTGTTTCTCACTTTCAGCACAGACTAATATATCTAGTATATATAAATATCCAGAAATTTAGAACCATAAATGTACATGCAGTGTAACTGATAGTTTAGAACAACCACTCTTCCCTAAACATGATTTCAATTAATGATTGTTTGAAGAACATTTTTATGTAAACAAAATATGTGAGGACGTGTGGGGAACCTTTTTAAAGTTTAATAACTTCCACATAATGTTAAGGTCCCTTACACTCAAATATAAATGTGCCAAAAAGGTTTATTGTGTGATGTCACAGAAGATGGATCTTAATGAAGTTTGTTAAGAAGTACACATAAAATAAAGGTTCCTGGAAAAATGCTTAAATCGGTAGATCATTTGTGAGTATGGGTAGGCAATATGGAAAAATATATCATGAAACACTCTCACAATATACAATGATTTCACAATATTTAGTCACATACAAAATGTAGTTTGGGTCCAGGGATTTTTTTGTCAAACATCACACATTTCTGCGCACTCAAAATAAACCACTTATAATACCTTTTTTAATGAAATAAGCGGTTGCTCTGTGTTCTTTAAGTAGTGATCATATGTATGATATGCTCAGAAATGCATACTGTGTGTCACAATAACATTTATCAAGTTAATGATAAAATATTATATTGCCCACCTCTATGTGAGAGAGAACTCTTTTAACTTTTGAAAGGTTCTTCACATTCAGATAACTGAATTAAAAGGATTCTTCTGATATGCAAAAACACTTTTTTTGTGAAGTAGGGTTTATCCTGTACATCCAAGCCAAGTCAGTTTTTACTTTACAATGTATCATCTGGTTGCATGTTAAGGAGCGTTTTGGAAAGCAGATATGTGATAGTGAAGAGGTTTATTACATAATGGCCAAAATTCCCCCAAAAAAGACCATTTACTGCCTTGACACTGATACATTTTTAAAAAATGGTTCAACATGATCATACCCAATGTATGAGCACAATTCACTCAATGCTATATCAAAACTTATCATCTCAACTGTAAGGATCTATAGAGTGTTTTCCAAAATGTCTATATTTGTCCACATTGCTAGCTCTATCCATTTTAAAATTGTAACTTTTCTAAAAAAAAAAAAGTAAATATATAACCTAATGTGTAAAATTCACACAACTAATTATAAAAGAATAACAAAAAAACATCACTTAAATTAACTTTCAACAATATTAGTATTTCAGCATTCAGGTGTACTGGCAGTAGTTTTATGGCATAAAATGCAATCCATTGTCATGGTTAAATTAACTGCTAAAGTAGACCTAAGACACACTCACAAATAAGATGCATGCCTTACAAAGACTGTTTGATTTAAACCCTACTTGTTAGTTGCTGAAATTAGTTTTTATTTTTTGGATTTCAGCAACATCAAGTTTGTCTGAAGTAGACAAAACTGCCAAAAACAAGATATATAAGATATCTGCTCAGCATCCAAATTTTTTTTTTTTTTTTCAAAGAACAGGACAGAACCATTGTGATTCTTGGTCTACTTTTCAATTCCACTCTATGCAGTCCATAACTGGAAATATTTTTCAATTTTAAGGGTAAGCTTTACTAGCATGTATTTTGAATATGTGTATGTTTGTGTGTCTGTGTGTGTGCATGTGTTTGTGCTTCAGACATCATGAAAAAAATCTGTGACAGCTGAAATCAAAGGTTTTCCTAAACACCCCAGATAAAAAAAAGTTCAATAATCATAAACACTGCAAATACATCACTGACATAGTAATTAGTATTTTGTAACAATATTAAATAATTGGTATATTCAGCCAAGTACAACTGGGTCATTTACAAACATTATCTCAAAGACATAAATACACAAACATGCTGTGTCCACTTGACCTTGACATCTTCAGCACAAGAGTGCAATTTCTGGATATTGAGCCATGGAGGCCCTTTGGTTCCCATGATAGATGTTTTTTTTTTTTTTACAGTCAGATGCGCTTGCTCTCTGGTGGTGTTGCCACCATAACCTCTTTACTTCCAAAGTCCCAGAAAGCAGTCATATGAAAGGCCATGTTGAAGAGCACTACCAAGTACTCACATAGTGCGAAGAGTGTGTAAACTACGAAAGAAGAGAGAAACCCAGAATCAGAATCAAGCTACAGCTTTTCAAAGGGGTTAGGATAATTAAGGATTACCAAGCACTAAAGCCTGAACCAGGAACTGTTAAAATTGGGCTGGACTGGCTCTGAAAAGGTGATCTACAGGAAGTACTGTAAATATTTCTCCAGGGTGTAACCTCCTCATGATATTGATATTGTACCAGAAAGCAACCTGCCATTCAAGGACATGGGAGGGTGTTTTGAAGTGAAGAAAAAAATCATCTTTAAAGTCTGCACTGAGTTATTTATGACATCTTTCAAAATAAAAGTCTCAACTTGATTATCTGTGTAATTTTAGCTATATCAGTAATCTCAGCCGAATTTCTCACTGGTCCAGACAGAAGAATCATCAGGGAAATAATATATAGGCATGGCCTTTTGATGCTTCATTGCTTTGTTGTAGACGCTTTATTCTTTCAGGTGTCCACTCTGCTAACTCAGGTCCATGACAGAACAGGCCCAGACTTCTAGTGCCAGAATATGCATTCATCTTTGTGACTTCATCTTTAGTTCCATCTCTAAAACGATCTATATATGAGGTACACTATGACATAATGCAAATTGTCTTTTGTTGACATTTTTTACTTTAAGATGAATTTAAGTATGTTGTGTCAATGTGATGACAACATTCACATTTAAGTGACACATCAACACACTATTGCACATGCAAATATCTCACACATTTTAGACGAAGTGTAAGCACATGAGCTGAACAACACGGAGTTAGATTGTTGGTTTGTGGTATGTAACAGAGTCACACCCTTAGTCTCACATAACTTTGGACGCTAAATTTGCTTATGATTTAGAAACACCCCATGTTTAAAATCTCTGATCCAGCAGTTTTGGTCAATATCAGACGGATCTTAATACTGAGTATCAGATCGGCAAGTAGACAACCAGTTTAGCTGTTTCCACTAGTGGTCTGGAATTCTACATTCTGTGTAATGCAACATAAAACTATTAGGAAAAAAGGGATATAAAAGGGGAATAAATCAGCATTTGACAATGCCAGTCAAACAGTACTAATAACTTACTAAGGAGGCACCTAATTTCAGAAAAAAAGAGCCTGAAGCTTCAGAGATGAGCAGCTGGTTCTCTTTGCCTTTACACTGTTAAACTGACTGATTACCAGAAAGAAGTATTAAGATGTTGAACTCACTTCCTGGTTCACAGTACTTGTTGTGGCGCCTGAAGAAGTAGAGAGCAAGTAAGCACAGGCCAACACTGAGAAGGAAGAGGCGGACCTTATTATGATATGATGTCATCTCCTGTTTCAGAGACAGGACAAAGAGAAGGAAATTGAGAGATACCATTAGAGAGGGAGAAGGACCAGCCTCAGAAAGACAAGGAGAGATTAGAAATCGCTGAACGTTTCACCACTTCTCGTCTGCAACTTGCTGTGGTGCAAACAGCTGGCGACAGGTTCTGTAAAAGTTCAGTCTATCTAAACCACTTCCCTTCCACATTGTACTTTACACACAAGCTGCAACTGCACTTTCACAGCCTCAAAATAAAGAGCCACTGTGGTCTCCAACACATCTACTCCCTGTTCACAGATATAGCCTCACCTCTCTATTATCACAGTCATACAGGCTACCATGTCTCAGGGCTAGTAAAAATGTTGAGCATCAAATAAATGTTACGCTGAGTTTAAAAAGTGTATGAACAGGATATGATTATTTGACTATTAAACTAGAGAACAAATTACAGTCAAACAATTACACAAAACATGGCACCTAAGTCAGAAATTATGAACACAATTTATATAGTGTATTTTTATCTGGTGTTCTGTAGAAACATGCTACCCATCGAGATGTCCTACAGTGCCCTTCTGCGCATGTGCAGCTCCACAGTTTTGGGATTCTGTGCCACGCCCATAAATCTATGCTACCCAGCGTAGGGAAGCTGGTTTATCTGTGCTACCTTCCACTGGACACTGGTTTATCTGTGCTAGTTTTCTGATTCTAAAATGCCTTTTCTGCAGTTTGCAGAATGCTGGCTGAAGCTGGGAAACATCACCAGTATCCAGAATCACCACAAGCTGGAAGCATGGCACGATTTGAAATAGCCTGTGTCCTGCATCATGGTAGCATTTCTCAGTGCTAGAACTGTATAAACTGCCTCTATGCACCTCTAAAGATCTACCTATCTATCTAGACTCGCCTCATTTAAATAAATACATATTTTTCTTGGATTATGTACATTATTTGCCTATTTCTCATCATTATCAGTGTAATAAACTGAATATAAACTGTATGAACAATATAAACTTGGTAGCATGAATCGATAGACTCTGCTGTCGATTTGCACTGCATTAAAATGCTTTTGACATCCGTGCTTGTATGTACATTGTCTTAAACTGCACCTTATAGATGGACTTAGTGCTATTATTGTTCTAGCTAAGGAATTTTTTTCCCCTCAGCATATTGGGTAATATTTCTGATTGCTGTGACCATAACCAGTGTGAAAACTGTTATTAAAGAAAAGAAACGTTGAAAGTCTGTAATGTTGATTATTCATTCACTCACATGCTTTTTTACAGCAAAATGTGTGCGATTAATTTAGATTAATTCATCAGAGAGCTTGTAATTCATTTGACTATTTTTAATCATGTGACACCTTGTTGCTGATTGGCTGCTGCCCTGTGGTGCATCTCGCGTGGAGCTATCAAGTGGTTCACTGAGTGATCTCGTGTTTTTTGTTTTGTTCTTCTTAAAGCCCTGTATTTGTATTACTGTAAATTAAAGGGGACATATTATGCAAAACTCACTTTTTGCTTATTTTTGTATTTCCATTTGGGTCTCTACTGCTCCTATAAATACTCCAAGCGATCTGTTTTCTGTGAGTCAGAATAGGGAAACCACCCTTTATCTGTCAAGCCCCCATCCACTAGACTGGTTGAAGATCCACAATTTTTGTCTGCTGGTTTTACAAGCACGCACAAGACACCGAGCGCTGTGGGTACAGGCAAAGGCAAGTCACACATGAAGTGTTGTGTTCATCTCACTCTGAGTCCAACTCTGGGTTGAACATATAGGGCTGGATAGCACCTCTGTTTTCTGCCATTTTCATGTGTGGTAAACGCGAAACTGTCAAGAATAAAGCTGGTGATATCTCTTTATGTGAGTGATTTTGTGCAAAGAACTTCATGAACATGTTTTGTATAGCCCATGGACCTATTATAACTAAAGTGAGTTTTGCATAATATGTACCCTTTAAATGAATGTATTACTGTATTTACCTGCTAATACCAAAGACAATGCCAGGGCATACCAAAGAAAACGCATGTGCATGAATTACAGTACAGTCTATACAGGGGTAATATCGGTATTTTACATTCTAGCACTGCGGGAGACAGCAGTTCAGTGTAAACTGTACAGCACGAATACAGGTTTACCTTTACATTTTCTTTAAGTGTAATGTATTAAGCTGAGTTTTAAATGAAATTAAAGTGTTTTGGGAGCATATTTGGGGGCATATTTAGGGTTTACACCACATCACAAATTTGAGGTTTTCCACTATTCGCAGGTGCTTTTGGAATATAACCCCATCATTGTTCTCCCGGATATAGGTTAGACTGCCTATTAGCTTTTTGTGGGTATTGTGATTTCACACTCATCAGAACTACAAAATATCAGTTGTATATTAATGATCACACACTTAGTAGAAGTAAAAATAGCCTGAAGCACACATGAGCGAGATCAGAGGCAGGTAATGAGAAACACTGAGGACATTCGCACTGAGCTTGCAAAATAGTTAAGATTTCCACTTGACTGCTAATGCAACATTTGCACACTTTTTGGATCTTAAAAATACCTTTTGTACAAAATCGCACTTTTACTTTGAGTTTAAAATGCATATTTACATTCAGTTCATATAAGTGTATTCTGTTTGTCTTTTTGTAATTCTGGAGCCATGCTGTCTCCTGTCACTGTACATGTATATAGCTGAGATGACGAAGTTTACTTTTACTTTGACTTCAGTAAAATAATGAAAATAGCGCCCTCTGCTGATTTCACAGTAGGACAGATTCAATCAGACAAACATAAGTGTAAAAGAAGGTTACAGTACCTCAGCACTGACAGAATACTTTGTGATCACCTGCCACAATCTGCAAGTAGACATCATGTGGAGCAGAGAGCTTGCAATGAACAAAATGAATCCGTTTTTATGGAGACCTGTCAATCAAAATACCAAACTTATGTCTTCACATTGAAAGGACACAAATTTAATTCTGTATAAACACTTTTTAAAAGCACTTCAGCAAAACAACTGTTTGACAAATAAAAATAAAAACAAACGGTTTTAATTACCTTAGATGTAGCTGATCAACCTCCACATATTTGGAGTTCAAATTTTGCTTCTTCACTTTTGCGAGAGGCTGAAAGACTGATTTTTTTAATCAGTGCTGTTAATAGGGAGTTTGTTCCCCTCGTTGCTGTGGTTAAGTCTCTACTCTCCTAGGAAGACGTTACACTCGATGTTGGAGATGGCTGTGAGGATTTGATTACCATAAGATATATTTTGTTCTGTAAATACATATCCTAAACCTTTTCTTAATTTGCTCAGACCACACCCAGCTCTTCATTATTCCCTGCATGGTGAAGTTTTGTTAACTTTTATAGTTCGCAGTAAATGATCCTGCGTCCTAAATCACATGGACAAGTCTGTGCCACCTGGATGCTGGTTGCTGTTTTTGCCAGTCAAGCGTTTATGTTTTGGGAGTCCTTTAACAGAAACAATTTGGTTATGTATTTACTTCTACTGTTTGTTAGTGACATTAGCCTCAAAACTAAAGAAGCAAATATTTGGACTCTAAACACATCTTGGCTGACTGACTAAACTATTCTTGGGCAAATCTTGAGTAAGTGAATTTTTTTCCTCAACCATTCCTTTAAACAGCACCCCATGGGCCTGTTCACAAGAACAGTTAAACGTTGCCGCTACGGAAGTGTTTTAGGGCAAATTCAATTCAGGACCTAGACCAAAAACACTCACTGTATGTTTCAGTAGAGCAGACATAGGTGAGCAACAGCAGTCCCACATTTTCACACAAGGCGCAGAGAAGAGTGAAGATGCTCAGCAGCTGATCCTTGAGCTGTCTGCCAAAACGTCCTTGGTAGAAGCTGAAGTAGGCTGCTGCCACAAGAAAGCGTGGGGCAGAGTGCAAGCCAATGCAAAAGCGCCAGATGTAGCGCTCTGGTGTGAGGCTAATGGCTGCACTAATGGATGGGAGGTAATTGTGGACCTGTAGAAGACAAGTCATACAGTAGAAAGGTAAGGCTGTTGGGAGAGAATGCTTAGAAATACAGTCAAAGTACAAAGACACTTGCGAATCCAAAATATTTTTCAGTGCTGTTAATAGGGTGTCTCTACTCTCCTGGGAAGGCTTTACACTCAATGCTGGACACAGCTCTGAGGATCTGATTGCCTTTAACACAGTAGCGGTAGAAACATTTACTGTCCTGTGATGTTATGCTTTGCTGCCAGTGGTAGCTCCGGATATGACGTTTCCCTGACACTGGAATATGCCTCTCGACCACTGGCAGGACAGGAAGTTGCCGTTATCTGCCAATGGCATATGCTGATTAAAAGTGGAATATGCCACTGGAATACGACATTCATTTCTAATACAGAACTATTTTGCCTACATATGACGATAATCATAATATAACACTGGTTTATGGCCTTTTAAAGTGGAACATGCAACCAAAATGCAATGATGTCATAATACCAAACTATTTTGGCTAAATATGACGATATTATAAAAATATGCCACTGACATATGCCGATTTAGAGTGGAATATGCCACTGGAATACGATGATTTCAGAATATCAAATGGTTATGGCTAAATATGATGACATAAGGAGAATATGCTACTGGCATATGCCGATACAAACTGGAATATGCTATTGGCATATGACAAGTTAAAGTGGAATGTGCCACTGTAATGCAACAATTTTATAATGAGGAACAATTGAAAAATATGTCATGGAATATGCCGCCCTGTGTTGCAAAAAGAAATACTTATATGGCAGTTCCTGATCCCCCACAGTTAACTATTCTTAAATAGTGTTTGATAAAACCGTCTGCCAATAAAATCCAATATACGATAATTATTTCAATTTAAGCTGGTGTGCAATGTGCTCACACCTGCTACCAGTTCCAAGTCCCCAATTCACCAGACATGCCTCCAATAACCCTGAGGACACCCACACTGCCACGAGGAGAATATACTAACTTCGCACACACAGGCCCTGGAATCAAACCCCTAATCTTGGAGGTGGGAGGCACCAGTGCTAGCCAATGTGTCACTGTGACGCATCTGTAAGTAAAAAGGAAATTCAATAGATGGCGCTAGAGTAGTAAAAGGCTATTATCTGAAATCGACAGCTAGCTGTTGCGAAAAGTACTGCGTTTTGATCTGCTGAAAATAAAATAAGTTCGACAGTAATGAAGTAAGTTGTCATATCATAATATTAAGGCATCTGTTATGATATTTTTTTTAAATCTCAGCTCCGTATTGTAACTACCTGTTTATGCTTCAAATATATTAGTAAGAGACCATTCTCGATTTTTTTATGGTGTTTTATATTCTTAAATGAGATCATAATACTTTTTATATTTACAGACTTTATGGTAATAACTATATCAAACCATTGTAATACTGTATACAAACAAATAATAAAGTGTTTTAGGCTGTTTCTCCTACTTGTTGCAAGTCTTATTCTTAAACTTGTGACTGAAAAACATTGACATATTTTCAGTACAGTAATATGAGAAATAGGTGTTTCATGCAGGGATGCACATGCACAAGGTTGCACAAAAATATTTATGTTTATCCAACTAGGTATATATAGATTTAAATTACATTAACTTAAATTCATATAGTCATATAGTCAGATTCACAAAATAAAGATGATGGTATTTGGTACTAATCTCATACGTAGAGAGATCTTATTCAGAGATTGGTTAAGATGTACAGTACAGTACTGTGCAAAAGTGACGTGCAAAGAAATGCTGTAGAGAAACCCTGAGCATGGTACTGTCTTTGCACATTGCTTCCTAAGCGCTGGATTTATAGCTGAATACTGCTATGCCACATGTGTACACATACAGGTTAAATGCAGAAGCCACATTTTGTTGTTGTGCCACACTGTGTCAATAATGACAGTTTATCCCTTTAACTTAATTTCTTCCAGAGCTGTATACTATATTTTTGTATGTGATACATTTTCATCAACCCAGTGCTGGTCTGAGCAGAAAAGGCTCCTCTTCCCTTGTCTTGGTTTGTCTCAAGGTTTCTTACATAAAAATTATTTTTTTGCCACGGTTGGCCTGGACTGGATTGCCCTAAAGCTGCCTTGTGAAAATGTATAAATTGTTATGTAATGCAATTAAAAGTACCTAAAATTACTCTAATGTTGATATATTCTAATATTGGAATTACTGTTCTTTTTAAGGTAACCATCATGATAGTCCAGAAGAAGGAGGGAGTCTCTTGTTATGCTGCAGAAATGATACTTACCTCGGGCATTGAGATTAAGTAAAAATAAAAAAAATTCCTGTCTTAATGAGCAATTGACATATGACTTTTAATGGCACTACCTTTTTGTTTATGTCATTATAATTAAAGTGTGGTATGTTGTACTGTTATATTGAGTTACATTCCATCCTTACTGTTTTTGTTATTTATAATGTTTTAAAATTGCCATGTAATTTGTGTATACCTCGCTAACCTTTAATAAGTGAAAGAATCTTTATTTATTTTTTACTTATAATTTATTTTATTTATAATTTTTATAGTGAAAGAATTGTTGTTCCTACGTGATATTTTGTTTAAGTGTTTATTTACAATATAAATAAAACACATTATTAACCTGAGTATATTTCTTGGGTAACAACATAATAACAATAGATACAAGCACCTAGAATTTAGCAACCACTTAGCAACCAACCACTCTAAATCGGCATATGTCACAGGCATATTCTTATTATGTTGTCATATGTAGCCAAAATATGCTAGTGGAATGTTTTTAGAAAATAGGTCCATATTATAAAATCATCGAATTCCTGTGGCATATTCCATTCTAAATCGGCATATGCCATTGGCATAGTCTTATTTTAACGTCATATGTAGCCAAAATAGTTCCGTGTTATAAAATCCTCATATGCCAGTGGCATATTCCTAGAAAATAAGTCTGTATTCTAAAACATTCTCCTTTAACATGAAGAACAGCGGTGTGGTCAGGTTGATATTGGATGATTAGTTCTGGATCACATTTGCCACTCTTGCTTAACCCAGAAGTATTGGATGACGCTTCATCCAATTACAATGGTGACCTTAGGGTCATGTGTCTCAGCTCCGGAGTGCCCCATTCTATTCTACAAACCTTTATACGGGCTTTATACAAGCTACTTGCACTCAATGTCATTTAAAGTGGCTGAATTAACATATTAGTAAGACCGCAAGTTTGGCTTTCAGACATTTAGTGTATGGCACAGCACATAGTGTGAACTTGCATTTAAGACATTCACCAAGTAAAGCAGTGGGCAGCCAGCGACACAGCACCCCAGGAGCAATGTGTGGGGATGGTACCTTGCTCAAGGGTATTTGGCAGACACCCTTATCCAGAGTAACTTAGAATCATTTGTGACAGGGACAGTCCCCCTGCAGCAACTAAGGGTTAAGTGTCTTGCTTAAGGACACAATAGTAGAAAGTAGGGTTTGAACCTGCAACTCACAGGCAAGAGTTTTACCCACTATGCTGCTACCACTCCCTCTAGCCGTCCTGGGATTCGAGCTCACAACTTTCTGACCGCAGAGCCAACTCCCTAACTACTAGGCCACCAGCTGGAATCAGTGACTAACAACACACAGAGCAACTTGCAGAGTACCAACAAGTTTGGGACTGTAATGGCAGGAACAGAATGGCATATACTTTTAGTAACATTACACTGGAAAGTCCGTTCGGAATTCAATACTCAGCAGTGCAGGGATGAAGATGAGGAGATGGGCAAAAGTTAACATACACACCTGGCAGTGGGTGTACGTGGCTTCATTATAGTGATAGAGAAGTGAAACCGTGATGCAGGTGATGAGTCCAAGCAGAGGCAAGCAGACAGTCACAACGGCAAAGAAGGTGAAAGGCAGGCGAATTAGGGGCTTGTCACGGTCCTGAGCTCCGTAAGGCACCTGCAGCATTATGACTGTGACTTTCACCTACTAACGCTACACATTCAGGAGGCAATTACTTACTCCTAAATTGACAACACCTAAAATGATCCTACCTGGTATTCTACACTCCATTTCACAGCACCGAACAGTTTAAGCTGCTCATTTCGTCTGAATCAAATGTAACTTAGTCACTTCTTTAACATGAAGCTCATTACTGCTTGCTAGCTCACTCCTAACTCAGAATTAACCTTCATTTCAGACAGTAAAACGCCGTTGAACTAATTATACCTACTACAGCAGCAACCGCCTGACTTCTAAACGTTGTTATGCTAAGAGAGAAGGATGATACTTCCGCCTTGATTTCCAAGGACTTTTAAACCAAACTTCAAACTAAAAGTCCCGTCATACCTGACGAGAAATATAAAGGTATGCTCAATCTAAACCTAGGCAGGGCAGCCTAAGTCAATATTAGTAAAACTAGTAATGAGTAAAGAGTATCTTTCAAAAAACAACTTTAGTTTCAAGTTTGCCACCCAAATTGCTAAGTAACTTGCTGAGCTCCTGCAGCACCTTGCAATACCTCAGGAATCTCCCAGAGCAGGATTTGTTTTAAGACATATTCTCTTTTTGATGTATGTAGGTCTAAATTAGAACAATAGTCAGAGGTGAGGCCAAAGCAAAGCAGTACAGATGCCACCCCAAAGTGACATGATAAATTAAACACAATAAGTAGTAACTAATTCAGTTTGATTTCCTAGAGGAAACACATTTGAATAGACATAAAAGGCCCATCACTAGACACAAGTGAATTAAAAGTTTCACAAGTGCATGACAAGTCACTGCAACCTGCAATACATTTTAGTATCCAGCTATAGTTATAATCAGTTAAAAAGTTATTCCTTCATTAAAAGCCAGGCTGCCAATTATGCAATAATATTAAAGGAATTCAAAAGAAGCAACATCACAATTTACAGAATTATGTAAAAAAAAGTTTATTTCCACATACAATATACTTTTTTCCTATGTTCTTGCCTGTTGAACTCACTGACAGCCTATTTGGGAATGTTGGGTCACTTCCTTTTTATGAAAACAACCATATTATTGATTGGCTACAGTATTGTGCACCATTTGCAGTACTCAATTCACAATACAGCACTGATCAGTCTGGGTCCAGTGCATGTTTTGACTAGCACCAGGGGTGTAAGATGCATAAGCCCAAATTTTCTTCTCCATCAGTAAACCAGTGACACTTTCTAAAATTAGCAGTCAGTCTGCAGATAAAATTGACTCCTCACAGACAGGATATTCACCACAAAAGTACTGCATATAAACATGTTCACATTTCTTGTTTTTCAGTCCTATACCAAAAAGGTGAGATCTGTTAATTTCAAACTGATGCATTACCAATAAATCCTTATGGGCCCTGAAGCTGTGTCAAAGATGCCACAACCAATTACATTTTATTTTAAAGAAAAAGAAAAACACGAATTCTTCCTTATTGACCCTGCGTTAAATAAAACAAAATCCAGTACAAATTTTGAGGGGAAGAGTCTTTGTGTCGTCAGTTAAGTACATATGGAATAGGAGAGTAAAAGAATGTGAGCAAAGTAGGATGCTGCCAGGATCCAATGCAGATTAAGGCTGGAGAGTCAAGATATCTACTTGTAAGGGTCTTGCCAACAACACATTTTATCTCTTCTTCCTCATCAACTGACTCTTTAATTTTAGTTTTATGCTTCACTTCTTCTCATGAGTCACTATCCGAGCCGTTGCTGCTGTCTCGGCTGATCTCGATTTGCAATGAGGGAAGGTTGTCTAGCCGGCTTTTCTTCATTTTGCTAGACAGCTGCTCCTTTTGCTTTATCATGGCCCCCCACATCTTCTGAAGCTGAGAATCATCATCTTCATCTTCATAATCATCGACTCCATCAGAGTCCACTTCATCTCGCTGCCGGCTCACCCGTGAGAAGGACGCACTATTTCCTATCTTTCCAGAATGCTTGGGTTTGCCTTCGCCATCTTTTGATGGTCCAAGTCGGCTCCACAGACCACCTGAGAGAAATACAAGCAAAAGCAGGACAAATGACAGCATTTACACACTGGAAACTCAGATGGCATGAATATAAAGCCGGTCTCACTATATGAAAAAATATATGGCCTGAATATAAGAACTGGAACTATATACATTTATTTATTTTGCCTTACCTGACTTTTTGTCTTTGGATGATTCTGAGTAGAGGCCTCGTGCTTCAGGCTTAGTTATCCCAAGTCTGCTGTGAACATCAGTCAGAGATTCTCTACGAGGGGCTGTGTTTCTCTGGGGAGGAGGAGAGACAGAGCGGTGTCTGTCTGGAGAGTGTGGTCTCTTCCCCAACCTCTGTCTCACATCTACAGTAAAACATGGCAACCAACAATCAAATGCCAAGTGTTTCCCAAGTTGCTTACTTTTTAGTTGCTCATCTTTCAATATTCTTCCAACTGTTTACTTACTACAATGTACACTGGATACAAATGTCAGTTTGAAAGGGGGACTTGACGTGAAGACATCTTTCTAACCTGTCTTTCCACTGGAGGCCACGGGGGGGCGTGTGCTCTGATGAGACAGGCCCTGCCTTTTCTCCTCCAATAACTGCCTGACATCCATTACTTTCTCAGAGGTAGATTTGGTCACACCACCACCACCACCACCACTACCAATGCGACTTCGCACACTGCTACTAACTAAGCCAGAGTCACTTCGAATGGAATTTCTGTGAAGAAAGTCAGCAAGCCACACACAAAATGACTTTTTTGTTGAAAGAAACAAGCCTACTCTTTAATTCTAGAGAAAAATTTTCACTTACCGGAGGCTTCTAAGGTTGCTCTCAACCTCATCTGCATACATAGTCATCTTCATGCTTTTTTTAGGTGAAGGTGTTGAGATCATCTTCAGCTCTAGATCATAGTCCATTTCATCTGAATCTGAAGATGCTGAGGACGAGCCTCCTAAACGACTGCGCAGCCCCCCTTCCCCAATTCGCGATCCCTGCTCTTTGTCTCCCCGATCTCTGTATTCAACGACTCTGTCATCAGCATCCATGTCTTCCTCTCTATCTTCTTCTTCTTCCTCTTCTTCTTCTATTGGCTCCTCTGGCAGATTCACCAGATCAGCTTTTATTGAAAATAAAGAAAAAGGCACTAATGTCATATAAAGTCATATTTTTACAATTCTGGGGTTGATTAATGAGATATCAAATGCCAGGAAACATTAATCTAACCATCAGCCAAAGTGGTCTAATTTTCCCACCTGAATGTCTGTGTGTGTAGGGTGGGGTGTGTCCCATACTGTCACCGAGTAAGGTCTTTTTGGTCTTTAGAACATCACGCTGGATTCTTCGTGTGTGATACCTACGTTTCCTGCAGAAATGTAATGTAACAGAAACTTTAGAGTGGAAGCACTGTAAAAATTCTAATTAAAATGACTACATCAGTTCAATATCAAATCCTCAGTTCAATCATCAACACCAAAAAGAAATCTCTTATTTCGACACATATGAATTATACTGATGATTCTTAAATATAATTAATTAATTTGAATTTAATCAAATAGTTATTTCACAAATAAATAAACTAATAAACCATTACTTATCAGAATTAAGATGTCAGTCCTGAACAACAGATCACTTTTTCTTACCAAGAATTACTAAGAATGCCTTTCATGCCTCCATAGTTTGGATTGCCATATTTCATGTAGTACCGACTCCTCCTTGCAGCACCTAGCTCCTTTTTGTCATCTGTTGACAGCAATTGCATTGATTTTGAAAGCACTGATATTGACTCATGGAATACTGATGTAAAGAACCTGTGCAAATTAGCACTTAAGTACACAGACAGACAAAAAGAATTGACAGCATAAAAACATCAAAAACAGTTCACTAAACATCAGTATATGACATATGTGCAAGCAACCAATTCTTTTTAACTGCCTGTATATTACATCTTATAAAAATTATAAAAGATGAGATTAAGAATGTGTTTGGACAGTACAAAGCTGTAATGTCACTTATGAAGCACTTGGCACCAAGTATAGGGCTTATGTGCTCCCTTACCCTGGGTAGCGAAACGCATGAACAGCTTGTTGCCTTTGAAGGTTTTGGTCGAGGAACGCAGGTCATTCCGGAGCAGTGATTCGCGCTCTGTATGTGTGAGCATGTCTGTCTGAGGGGCAAAAAGAACATAATCCATCAATTCTAAGCAAAATCTCTAAATGAAAAGATTAAAACTGTTATAATGTTTTGCCAAATCAACCAATCTGTTTACCTCTGAGCTTTCCTGTGTTCTTTTTTTCTCCACCTCTTCATCACTTTCACTGCCTTTCCCTTCACTGTCATCACTGCTCTTGTCTGCTTTCACCACATCGTCAACCTCACCTTCCTCTTCATCAGAGTCATGTGTTCTACCAGCTGTAAAAATGCCATGTGAAAAATGTACTTGTTCAGTAAAATTACAAGTATTTCTGCACAAAATGATGCGTTTATACAGAGAGCTATACAATTGTTCTTTGGTGAGGACCTCTGTATAGTCAATGATAAGACTAACCTCTCTTTTCTTGGACTGGATGGTCAGTGGTCTTGGAGTCTGCAGTGTTGGAGGGTTCTATGTTAGGCATTTGGCTCATGTTAAGGAGAGCTCGCGTTGAAGTTATATCATCCAACCACACAACATTGCCTAAAAACAGAACAACATCCATGCCCATTTTGTTTTGTACAATGTCTGTGTGTTCTTAATAACTATCATAACATATATAGACATAATAAAGTATAATGCACAGTCTAACTAAATAGCAACTTACAGGATGTGTCATCAATCCATTCAATGTGTGCTGGAGGATACTCTTTAAAGTAACCAAACACATCCTGAGTGCTCATGTCATCCACACCAGTAAGGTGCAAGGCCTCCAGTCGTATCTTTGGGATAGCTAAAAAAGAAACAAGAAAATGAAAAAAACAGTTTAGATCATTTACAGCATCCTCACCTGAGAGTGCTACAAGGTAAACTAAATTAAAAATAAAACAGTTTAACAGAACTAAACATTAAATTAACAAGAAACCTTATCGGAACATAAACACAAACTAAAGTAATCAACTTACCAAACTTTGTCATCTAAACATGTGGTTCTTAGAATTAAAAAGTGGCCCTTAACCCACACTTTATTTACACTTGACACACTAACTTTGCAGCTGCACATAATGAGGAGTAAAGCCCTAAGAGAGAGCAAATCTAATTATTCTGGCATAGAGAAACAGGCAGAGTGCATGTAGATGATTAAATGAAGGAAATGATGCACTTCTGTAAAGTCTCCACTAGGTACTGACCGTGAAAAAAATTGTTAATCCAGTAAAAAAAATTCTAGGCTCAGCAGGCAAGTTAGGTCTTAGAATGACCAGTAACCCTGATGACAAGGAAGGACATTAGGAGAGCAGGAATTTAGAACGGAATAAACAATAGGTGCGTACATAAAAAGTCAGGCTGACCATCTGGCGCATTGGGCGTTTTTCTGGTGGGCTGACACGCTAGTTGGGCCGACACCGTTTATTCATTCATTTATTTATTTATTTGTGTGACCTGCCCATAAAACTCGTAGTTTGGCGGCCTGACTGACATCGGGCTGGTTCAATCAACTTTTTAAACACCTCCACCTTTCGTTTTGGTCCCTGTGCCTGTGTAATGCATTCGCACAAAAAGTCAGCACAGGAGTTTATTTCCTGACCACCAGTCCCTGAAACTCTCCTCTGCGGCCCATTGGTTCTTTTCTTTACTGACAAGGGGCTGGCCCAATCATATCTTTAAACTCCTCCCCCTTTTTGGCTTTGTGCCTGTGGATGAGCTGGAGAGAGAAAATGTAAAAGGGGCACAGAGAAACTGCGAGAGAAAAATGGGCACTACAGGCAGACGCTGCCAAATATGCCAAAATTACAGACATTACCACCTTTGGTAAATCTGTGCCATACTAGACAGTTAGTGGTGATATATAAACTAGCTGTTTGCAAAGTTATGGTGATGATACACTGATAAAACAATTGTTTTACGGTCGCACTAGCTGCCTTGTTACATTTATTAAATAAGCTAATAATATTGTCAGTGTTACTGCTAGGTTTGTGCTTGCTAAAACAACAGATCTTTAAGTTAGTTCTATTATGTCTTCCATGCTGAACTAAATTGTCTCAGTGAACATGAGAATATCATTTTTGGCCACCATTCATCAACATTAACAATAAGACAGCAGCTAATTAACTCACTCTCTCTGTCCCACGTGCACACATACAGAATACCCTATATTTTTTCCCTGCCAAATATTCATGAAAAGATGGCTGAGTTAATGATTTATTGAATACTACTTTACACATTCATGGGAGCCCAAAGATGGGTTGTGTGCATACTTGTAAGTGCTGGGCCGTTCTACATCAAAATGCCAGGGCTGTTTTTTTGTCCCAGTCTGCCCCTGGGTACATGTGATCATTTGAATGAACAGGCACCAAACTTAAGAGCTTACAGACAATCTAGGACAAATGGTGCTTCACCAACAGGCCTACATAAACATAACTGCCATACAATTACACAACTTCTCAGACTGTTTACCTTTTTTCATCAGCTCTCTGTCAAGCACCACATTTCTCTGAGCAACATTTTCCTCTCCACGGAAGTGGAAACGTCTAGCTCTCTTTTCCTTTTTCTCAATTGCCTCCTGAATAGACGACAATGTTCAAGAACATAAGCCACAACCAAAGCACAAGTAGTTTCCTATTTGATAACACAATAAGCAAAGATGTACCTTGGACGTTACATCAATCCCAGTGATGAAGGCACCCGCCTTGTTTTCATATCTTCGACTTGTGTCCTGAACAAACGACAGCATAATTAGTTAATGAGGCCAGTTGTAGTGAGCACATACCTATGTGACCAACAATGTAACTCAAATTAACTCAATAATTACAAAAGGACAGTGAACAATAACATTTTTTAAATTGTAAAGTGTCCATTTGTCATATGTGAACAACCACAGTACAGCACACAGGATGAACAGTGTAAAATTCTTCTCTCCATTTAATCCATTCACCAAATGAAGCAGCGGGCAGCCAGGAACACAGTGCCCAGGGAGCAGTGTACGGAGATGGTACCTTGCTCAAGGGTACCTCAGTGGTGCCACTAGCCGTAGTGGGATTGAAACCCACGACCTTCTGATCGCAGGGGCAACTCCCTAACCACAAAGCCACCCGCTGCCCTCTCGTAACACTAAATATAATG
The DNA here is from genome assembly GCA_037974365.1 of Hydrocynus forskahlii. NCBI lineage: Eukaryota > Metazoa > Chordata > Actinopteri > Characiformes > Alestidae > Hydrocynus > Hydrocynus forskahlii. The sequence goes on along the minus strand of JBBPCX010000023.1, from coordinate 7,387,968 downwards.
CAAACACGGATTCGACTGAGACTAAACAGTGACTAACATCTCGAGATTCAAATATGCTCTTTGTTAATTGGGTAAATAAGATTGTAATGATCTGAACGGCTCACAGAAATAGTGACCACCTGTCTTCTTAGCTGAGGTCTCATGAGAAGGAGCTGTTTTGGATTCCTTTTACTGGTGGGCAATGATTTGCATATTGTGTTAATTAAAGGGAAAAGAAGTACTGTCGGTAGGAGGTGAAAGGAAGCGACGCGCAGTATTAGTCTTTCACACTAAACATGAGATTCTGCCCTCTAAATCGTATTTCACCTCTGCATATTCCGCTCAGACGCGTGGGTGACAAAGCACTTCAATCAGTGTGATGTGTAAAGTGGGAAAACACTTGCGGACCTGCGTTACGAGCTTTGCTGCACAGCAGAAACATCGAGCTGCGACTTCTCTTGCCCAGAGCAGAGGAGTTAGCAAGCAGCCGGTAGGTACAGTAAGGTCACATACAGACCAAACATGTGAACTACTGACATCAAAGAACAGCTGTGGCACATAAACAGCCTGACAAAAGCGACAAAAGTTTCCAATACGCTTTTCCTTCTAAAAAACAGCATCGCATTACCATTCAAACAGGGCTGGCTAGCTAACTAGCTAAAGCTATCGCTGCGTCTAGCGACGGCTAACAAATTAGCATTAGCAGTAAACGTGCCAGGTAACGTTAGCCCTTAGTATTAGAAAATAAAACTCAGGGCCTTTACTGGTCGCACAATTAACAGTGTGCCTCATAGTCATCACTGGACGTCTTCACGAAGGTTTTAAAACTGCAGTGGTATCAAAATGCGTGGTCGTACTACAATTAGCCAACGCCGCGCTGGTTCCAGTCAGTGTGGCGGTGGGGCTGCGAGATACGGGCGGGCTCATTCAGCAGGAAATACCGAGGACTGACCGGGCCTGCTAAAGTCTAAAACTTACCGGCAGCAGTTCTTTCAAACTTCTGCGGACGGGGATGGACTCGAGCTCGCCCTCCTCCACCTCCATCGGTTCCGCTTCTCGGGTGTTCTGGTCGGAATCCGAGTCGGAGTCCGAGTCCGAGCGCTCCGAAGCGCTTTCGTGTTTCACGGAGACCCGCAGGCCGCGCACAGACGCCATTACAGCCGGTACAGAAGTGGAGCGAGCGCCTTAAGAGGGTCTCTCATCCGGCGGAGAGGAGCTGGAACAGCAGGGAACAGCAGAACCAGCAGGCTTCTCACTAATCAGCCCCGGACTGGAGGGCCAGACCAGGGGAGACCACTTGTTAGAGGGTAACACACTCACAACCCTCCCTCTTCACAACGAGTGGAGGCTGCCTACACCAGAAAACACGTTCTCCTTCACCAATGAGTAGACTATCCTAAAACCACACCCAAGGGCTTTTACCCCAGTGGATAATGTCTTAAGGGGAAGTTAAATAGTCACTAAAACCGCTTGAGTATGAGTTAAAGTGCTGGTTCAATGAAAAATAAAAACAAAACCCAAAACAAAACACCACCAGTTATCAGTCAGGACTAAAGAGTATGAGGTCCTTTGGTACTTTGGTCTGAAGGTAGAAGAGTGCTGTGAGCAGCGGGAAAGCAGTCTATTAGAACAGAATGAAAAACAGAAGCAGGGATTAAAGGATTAACAAGGTGCAAAGAAGTGGAGGACTGCAGCAGCGACAGAATTCGAAGGCAGAATCGCGTTTATTGGCTAAGTATGTGAGCGAAAATATAGAAGGAATTTGATTCCGGTCGATGGTGTCTCTCAAGCACAAAAGTATAAAAAACAACAACATGTAAAGATACAATGAACAATATACTGAACAATATAATATACAATCTACAATATACGCAATATACATTTACATTAAATATTATCTGTAGATATAACATGTTTATACTTTTTATAAATTATATATATATATATATAAATACGATAGAGTATAAGCATACAAATGAACAGTACAATATGATTTATAATCTAGATCTTCTGTACAGGAAATACAAAGAATATAGTATATATACCACAAAGTGTACAACAATAAATGTCAAACTTCTTGGATAAACTGGACACAGTTAAATAAATAGAGATAAATAAATATGCAATTTTTTGGGGGAAAAACAGCAGACTTTCTGAAAAACTGCTTGAGAACTCAGTAACAAAAGCTGTTGCTATTCACTTGAAAGAATCAGAAGCATTTAGTTTTAAGGTCACAATCTTTTACCATAGTTGCTTTCTTTAAATAGTGAGATTTTCTTTTCCATATGTAGTCATGCTTTGTTGAGTCTGGAGATGGAATAAGCTAGATAGATGGATTTTGACAAACTTTCCATCTTTGTTATAAAAATATGACCAAAAAGAGAATGATCTGTACAACCATCCATCTAATCTTAATTTGTGTCAGCTAATTCTTTCCCAAATATTTAAATGTAACTTTTTAATGTGCACACCTAAGTACTTGAAGTTTTAATGGAGATACCAAATGCTGACAATAAATGACAGTTATGAATAGTGAGAAATTCACACTTTTTCAAGTTCAATTATAAACCAGATGATTTGTAGAAGAAATCTGTAATCAGAATTGCTTTGGGGACCTGCTCAATATATTTAAAAAATAAAGCTGTGTCTGCCAAGTGACTACTATTCAACTATTCTATTCTTAAAGACTTTCAATTGCTCAGTGTCTGAATATTTGATTAAAACAGTATTTTTGCTCCTGTGTAAGAAGAGTTATGGTGAAATAGCGCAGCCTTTTTTATACCTCGCTTTGTTGTAAAAAGAGGTGAAGTACCACCTGACAATCCAGAAAACTCATCACTTATAAAATCACTATATTCAAGCGAGTCAAAGACAAGATGCATATTCTTATGGATTGACCCTTTTCTCGTAAACCCTGACTAAGTAGCACTTATTAAGGCTCTTCTTTGAGACAAATGTGTATTAGCATTTGATAATCCTTGTTGTTACTGGTCACCAGTTGTCCAGTATTTTTGGACCATTACCTGGTTTTGGCGTAAGAACAATTATTCCTAGCCCATTTTATTTTAGAGTTTGACCTAAAAGTATTTAATGTGTTCCCCAAAATGTTTTTAAAATATTTCCATAAAAACTCATGCAATCTCTGGCGCTTTGTTTGAGAAACAAATTTTGTCAAAGACTCCGGCTATGCTGCATGAAAAACTGGAAGAGTACAAATGACTAAATTCATTGAATTGTTTCATTGACAATTCACTTCAGGTCTGAACATTGGTTGTCATTGATGATTAATGTTTTGATATATATTACATTTACGGCATTTAGTTGACACTCTTATCCAGATTGACGTACATCAGTGCTCAAGTAGTCCACATCTGTTCCTCAAACCTGTAAAGCTAAACTTAAATGAACGTCCGCTTTTCAACCAAGTTAATGCAGGTTAAGTACACCTAAACAACACCTAAATCACTTTTTTTAGTGATTATGGGGAAGAAGAGATAAATAAGCAGAAATGAGAGGCATAGTTAGTCACCAAGGTGCTCCTTGAAGAGGTGGGTCTTCAGATGATGCTTGAAAACAATAAGGAACTCCGCAGATCTGATCAGAAGAGGGAGTTAATTCCACCACTGGGGAGCCAAGTCGATGCATACCTTCCTCTTCTTTTGAACACCGGAGGTTCAAGACAAGTAGTACTTGAAGCCCTGAGAGGACGAGAAGTGACATATGTATGGTGGTGCATTTCCATTCTTGGCCTTGAAATTAGTGTTAAGGATTTGAACTTAATGCGGGCAATCACAGGGAGCTTAGTGAAGGTTCCTTAGAAAAGGTGTGGTGTGTCTGAACTCACAGCTGCATTCTAAATCAGCTGAAGTGATTTTGTTACCTTCAGTGGGGGTCTAGCCAGTAGACAGTTGCAGTAGTCCAGTTTGGAGATGACCAGAGACTGGACGAGTAACTGCGTAGCTTTTGTGGTGAGAAAGGGTTGGATTCCTTTGGTGTTTTGAAGAAGGCAGTCTTGCTGGGATTCAACTTCAGGTGGTGGGCCGCCATCCAAGAGATGTCAGCCAGACAGTCTGAGATGCAGGTTGAGACCTGGTTGTCACTGGAAGGGAAAGACAGACCAAGTTGCGTGTCATCAGCATAAAAGTGGTAGGAAAAATCATGTGAGGCTACTTCATTAGACTATATATAGAGAAAAGAGAAGCAGTGCAAGGACCAAGCCTTGAACAACACCAGTGGATAATCTTTGTGGAACAGACTGGGAACCTTGCCATGCTACCTGGTACCTCCAGTCATCAAGGCAGGATGCAAACCATTGCCAGGGTGTGCCTGATTTCCCAAGTTTGGAGAGAGCAACTAGGAGGATCTGATGGTTGACCGTGCTAAAGGCTGCAGAAAGGTCAAGAAGAATCAGAGCAGAAGACAGGTTGTCTGATCTAGCTGCATGAAGTTCTTTGGGGATGGCAAGTAGAGCAGTTTCAGTGCCGTCTTGAACCCGGACTGGTAGCCTCCTGAAGCCTGTTTTGAGAAAGAAACAAGTTGATTTGTTTATAAACCACACATTCCAAGACTTCGGAAAGGAAGGAGAGAAGAGATACCAGTTGGTAGTTGTCGACATCTGATGAGTCCAGCGAGGGTTTTTTCAAAATTGGTGTGACCACTGCAGACTTGAAAGTAGATGGGACCTGACCGCTCATTACAGCGCTGTTGATTATGTAGGCGATGTGCGGGATGAGATCTGATGATATCATCTGGTGTGTGCTCGATGGGAGAAGGCTGAGCGGAGATGTAGTGGGTTTGCTGGACGTCAGGAGTAGTGACACATCCTCAGGAGAGAGTGGTGAGAAGCCATGAAACTGGGCAGCATGGGCTGGTCTCTGGCTGGCAGGCAGCTTGATGGTTGGAGGAAAGGATCTTCTAATATCATCAATCTTCTCATCAAATAACTTGGCGAAGTCTTCTGGTGAGAGAGCTGGAGATACAGGGAGAGATGGAGAATTCAGAAGGGATGAAAGGTGCCAAAGAGCTTGCAAGGGTTAGACGCAGATTCTTCCAACTCGGTTCTGTAGAAGGAAGACTTAGCAGAAGTTAGATCAGTAGCAAATTTAGATAGGAGAGAGCGATAAGAAATGAGATCACTGTTCTTAAGCGTTTTCCTCCATCTTCTATTTATCATCCTATTTGGTTTGTAATGTAAGTAACTTCTTAATCAACAGCAGTAATTGTGGCCTTACTGCAACACACACACACATTTCTCTTGTCAATGTGACAGAGTATATCAGTTTTTGACTAAAGTAAATGGAAAAGTTGGCTCTCGTCAATTAAGACGAAAAGCTAGTATCTTCAGACACTTGACACTCAACTTAGTCTCTCTTTCCCCTCCTGTGACGATCAGTCCATCACCAAGCCACAACTTAATCGTTTCTTTTGAGAACTTGGATATTATTAGAGCCATTTCATTTACATGATTAAAAAATGCATATTTAAGTCAAAAGACTGTCTCAGAGCATGATGGAGAAAAGACTGAGCTAACTCAGAAAGAGGAAAGAAGGTACTGGTCGGCTGAGCCAAACGTTTCTGGAATCAAGTCTGGTATCCTTTCCGTTTAAATTAGCCTGCTAGCGATTCTGGCTAGCCCGTTAGCCAAACAGAGGAAAGTGAAAATTCACAAATAAAATGGTATGGTAGAGAAGAACGTGGATGCGTTTAATGGCCAAAAGAGGGCGCCAAAGCCTTAAATATCCTGTATCCTACATGCGGTGAAGGAGGATCTTGCTCCAGAGAAGGAAAGTGCAAATGACAGCTCACTGGGCACAGATGAAGTAACAAAAGCGCTCGAGGAAGGCGCTTATGAACAGTGATCTCATTTCTTATTGCTCTCTCCTATCTTGGCAAGGAAGTTGAACATAACGTTACACTATGGCCCAAGAACAGAAGGTCAGCAGCAGAGCTGGACTGGCCATCGGGTATACCGGTGGGCCGATGTCAATTTTGGTCCGGCCAGGTAATTTTGGGCCGGCGTGGAATCCCGTCTGCCAGCCCGCGTACCACACCCACCCCAGGACCGCGGCTTAAAATGCCCGGGCCGATTTTTCGTCCCAGTCCAGCCCTGGTCAGCAGTTACGTTCTAATGGATCTGGAGGTATGTGGTTTAAATGGACAAGACTGCATCATGCTACCGAACACACCCAGACATACCTGTTAAGAAAGCTAATATACTATGGAAGAAAGATTTGGAGAAGTGGTCCTACTTGAGTCAAGTCCATCACCCAGAGCTAGAGTTAGACACTGGTCTTCTCACTGGTGCCAAGGCCTGCAACCTATGGAACCATAGGAGATAGTTAACAGCCAGAACAGTACGGACCAGACGCTGTGAAGATTGCTCTTATTTGGGTAGTCTTTGAGCCAATTAGGAGTTGCCAAGACAAGAAATCAGATTATGTTGAAAGACAGAGTTTCTTGGTAAACCGCATCTCTGCACTGAACATTGAGGACATGTTCATGAAGCACTACAATGCTGATTTTTCAGAATGTCGGTGTGAGGACAAGCAAGAGTTATCACAACATGATAAGTGGTTCATGCATGTTGTAACAACATCAGCAAAACTCATAGATGGCAATTACTGTATTAAACTGCCTCTGAAAGATGAAAAGGTGAAGATGCCATGTAACCATGGTATAGCTGAACAAAGCCTTAATTCTTGGAAGTAGAAGTTCAGTAGAAATCCAGTCTTCTTTCAGGAGTACAAGGGTTTATGGACAACATCTTTGAAAAAGGCTATGCCACAAGAGTTCGAGAAGAGAAGTTGAGTCGCAATGATGGTAGAGTATGGTTCATCCCGCATCACGGGGTGTACCATCCAAAAAAAAAAGAAAGCTGAGGATCATGTTTGATTACGCAGCAACTTACCAGGGAGCGTCACTAAATGACCAGTTGTTAGAAGGGCCCGATCCTACAAATACTCTCACCGGGGTGCTGCTGAGGTTCAGGCAGGAGCGTGTTGCCCTAATGGCGGATATTGAATCCATGTTCTACCAAGTGTGGGTTCCAGATGAAGACGCAGATCTGCTGCGCTTTCTCTGGTGGCCAGGTGGTGGTCTAAATGAGGAGGTGGTAGAGTATAGGATGTGTGTACATCTGTTCGGAGCCACATCATCTCCCAGTTGCGCTTCGTATGCACTTACAAGAACAGTAGAAGATGCAGCTGCAACAACTTCACCAGAAGCTATTAAAACAGTACTCAGAAACTTCTACGTGGATGACTGCTTGAAATCAGTTGCCACAGAAGCCGAAGCTGTTAATCTGGTGAGGGAACTACTGTGCTCCATCCCTGACAATGAAAGAGCAGTTGAAGATTTAGACTTACAGCAGGACAAACTGACAGTTGAATGGGCATTAGGTGTGCAGTGTTGTATAAGTGGTGATAGTTTCAGGTTCAAGATTCAACTGTCAGCCAAGCCATGCACAAGTCGAAGTATTCTGTCTGTTATTAGCTCTGTGTATGATCCGATGGGTTTTCTGGCACCACTGCTCCTACCAGTAAGCTTATTCTAAGAGATCTCTGCAAAGAGTAAAAGCCTGGCATGAAGACATGGCAGAAAGGGTTGTTGACCTTGACAAGTTGTCAGAACTCAGTGTAAGCAGATACTTCAAGCCCATCTCATTCGGGCCCACAGAGACTGCACAAATCCATCATTTCTCAGATGCAAGTCAAGATGGATATGCCATTGTGTCATATCTCTTATTGATGCATGAGCAACAAAAGGAACATTTATGCTTTCTGATGGTAAAATCTCATGTCGTTCCTCTTAACAAGTTACAATTCCCAGAATGGAGTTGACAGCAGCAATGGTCACAGTCAAAGTTGATCAAATGTTAATAGAAGAACTTGATTTTCTGGTGATTTCTGCCCTTCGCTTTAAAACATTTGTGGCTAATCAAGTCTCTTTCATGAGAGAAGCTACCACACCCGCTCAATGGAAGTATGTCAACACCTTGCAGAATCCATCTGATCAAGCATCGAGAAGCTTGAATAGCTTTATGTCAAGTAAGAGCTGGTTTCTAGGACCTAATTTCTTGGGGAATGATAATGAGTGGCCAGAGCAACCTGAACAGTCTACTTACCTGATGGGTCATGAGGAAGAGGTGCAGACATCGACTGCTATGTTGCGCACAGTGGCAAAGGAGACAGATCCAGTGAACCAACTCATGGAGTATAATTCTCGTTGGCATAAACTAAAGAGGGCCACTGCTTGGATTCTGCACTTAAACAAGATGCTGCAGCACCTAAGTAAAAAGAAAAAAGTGTTTGAGCACACCATGCAGCAATCTAAATGATCCAGTGAAACACAAGACAGTAACTAAACAGCAAATAAACGTGCAAGAAGAATCTGGAAAAGCAAATACCGTTGAGGATCTGACCAGTGCTGAAATGGAACTGATTAAATACAGTCAGAAACATTCATGCTGAAGAAACAAAAGTGCTGTAGCAAGGAGACCCATGTGAAAAGAAACAGTTAAATATACGTCGGAACAGATCAGCTATGCCTAGGCTGACCATCCTGTTCTTTTGCATAAACAACACAGAATAGCACACCTCCATCACATCCATCAAGATACAGGACACAGTGGCAGAAATTATGTTTTGGCTAGATTAAGGCAACGGAAGACTGCATACAAAGGTCGGAGAACTGAAAATGGCAGACTTGCCACAAGATTGTCTGCTTCCTGATAAACTGCCTTTTATGAACACAGGCGTGGATTATTTTGGCCCCTTCGAGATTAGACGAAGACGTGTCAAAGTCAAGTGTTATGGAGTGCTCTTTACATGCCTGACAGGCCGTGCAGCGCACATAGAAATCAATTCTGGATCTTCTTGAACCACCTAGTCCAGTTCAAGAAAATTATTTTACATAGGGATGTATGAGCTTCTGACTACTACAAAAATGAAAAAAATTGGGAGTATATTAATAATTACAACATTTTGTGGGAGTGTGGTCCAACCACTCATACACCATATTGAACTCACCTCCTAGTTGGATGTTGTCATGCCAGCGCAGGGGATAGAGAACACAACTGCAAGAGGTACTTGAAACCCAGATAATCTTTTAATGAACTGAAAGGTAAACGAACAGCCATTGCAAACACATACTGTCCTTCTCGTTCCTAGTAGCAAGGAGGGACTTGCTTCGCCAATGTAGGCATGTACACTCCGATAGGGTTCTTTTAATAAGAGTGCTAGAATCCGGGTGCTCCATGCCTGTCTGGAGCTGATTGGTTAGCTTCCAGTCTGTCTGCGTGTCTTGCGCGCTGACCACTACTAAAACATGCAAAGACAGGACACACCCGTTACAATTAATGCAATACTGCTTCTAAGGGGGGATTCCTTACTGCTATTAGTAACCTGGCTGCGCCAGGCAGATCCTGCTGTGACTAACACAAATGTTGGTTTGAGGGTGACCGCATGCTGGACTTATGGACCAGCTGGCCTTCAAACCTAAACACAAAAGAGATTAACCAATGAAAGACACAAGGCAATAATCAGCTGTTTGACTTAAAAAGGCAGACACATGGAAACAAGAGGGAGATCCTGATGATGTCAGGCTGAGGGAGACATGAGGGATAGACATAAGGCAGGTGCATTGCTAGGCAGCACACCAAACCAAAACAAGCCTTCACGTGGACGGGGGAGTGACAGGACTCCTCCAGCTCAGAAGTCAGTTGACTGCGAACACTGGAGGTGTGTAAAAATGCAGGAAGCTACTTAAGATTGCAGACCATCTTCAGAAAATAAACACACTGATAACCTAGCCCTCTGCAGTCATCTGCCTAGCCAGGTAGTGTACAGCTGTTTGAAAATACTCCAACAAACATTTAAACTCAGTCCAAAGTGTTTTCCTTGCAAATGAAAGATACTGATCAGCAAAACTGATTAAAGTAATATTTGCTAAATAAATAAATAAAAATGTCAGAGTAATGACCAAAATGTGCAAAATACAATTTTTATTCAGGAAAATCAGCAGTCATAAAGATACATCTAAACATGTAGCAGAACAATCATAGTGAAATAAATTAATAATCTGAAGAACTGCTCAGATTACAAGAAACCAAAATATTTCTCTCCACATCTTCACCATATACTTCATTTACATTCGTTCTCTTGAGAACAGGGTCATATTAGACCTGTTTATAAGTTTGTGTGATTTAATTTCTGTTTGGCCATATTCTAATCCCCCAAATCTGCTTAATTAATGTACACAATAAATATACACACTGGTAGTTGGTGAATTCATCATACATTTACACAGCAACATCAGTCATTATGAACTGACATAGTTGAATAGGTGGCTACTTCAAGTTAACAACATTACACAGTACAGCCACTAAAAAAAAACACAAGTGATATTTAAATCCATTGCTTTACTGCATTAGCAGAATGGGTGAGAAGAGGAGGTCATATGCCTATTTCAATATCAAGGGTTGGAATGTCAGTGGATATAGGACGAAGTACAATCAAGCTCTAACAAGGATCTGCCAGGTAAGAATGTAATTGTTTTATCCAACTTTGTTCATTCATAGTGATGGCTTTAAGCCAGTCAGGTGCCTTCTTGTTACTTGTGTTTGTATACTAGATCAGTAGTTAACAGCTATTCTTCTGTGAATTGGTGTGTCTGCATTTACCTAGATTTAAGCATTTACTGTGCTCAATTTTGCTTCACGTCAAAGACAGCATATGAAGAACTAAAATAGTACAAGAGGTGTAACATGTCATAGCCTAAATTAAACTCAGCTCTTGTCATCTTCTACAAATATGTTTGGATGCAGTATCGTTTTACAGGTTTAACTGAGTGAAGTTCATCTCTGTGGAGGCACTGTGCACAAACACTGGCCAAAGTATTAACTAACAGCATTAATCTCATTTTCTTTTAGTTATTAGTTGATATGTGAAAGTGTCTAGGACAGATCGATGGTTTTACACATTCAGGAAATAGTTGTTTCCCCTGGATTAAGCCCATGTCTACTACAATTACCAAAAACTGACTGAGCACTGAGTATTCTTATTGTCTTCAGGCTCAGACCTTTGCCTTATAATGTAATGCTTGTTAATTCTGTTTTTTTGGTATTTTACTATCCAGGACCCAGATTCAACCAAGTAATGTGCTGTAATTTACTTAATCTCTTTTCATCAGAGTGTGAGCTCTTTACCAAGCAGAGAAATAGTGTGGAAAAATAATGTAATTTTCTCATCTCATCCCTCTAAATTGGTGGAAGCAGTTTCACTCTGGCACAAGCATAAAATGTGAAAAATGTGCACAAGCTGAACAATGGCTGAAGATGAATGACTATATGAGGGTAATGTTTTGTGCTTTTGAATCAGATTTATGATGCCTATATCCTAATTTACATGACTATCGTGGTTCAGTGTCAACAAAATATAACTCTTGCTATCAAAAGCTCTAACTTCAATGTTTTAGGAACTTATCAAAACCCTTTAATGAGAAAGGGCATAGGAAAAACATTCCACATCAGCCAGATCTGTAGTGGGGCAACCCTCAAAATTTTTAGCACAGTGTGTAATTTGTGTGTGCAATTTAACAACAAATTCTGCCTCAGCCCTGGCTCTGGAAACAATTTGTAGCTCCATTGTCTTTCCTCCTCTGTGCACTGTGGTTACATCCCACAGACAGCATCTGATATGACTTCACACAGTGCTCCTGGTCTCTCTTCACTCTTCTGTCACTAGTGCCCCTGTCAAACAAACCAAGAATATGCACTCATCAGCGATAACATTAAAACTGACTGCCAAATATTGTTCAAGGTTCAAAGGTTATTGTCATAAGCAGCTGTGTGCATGTACATATTGTGATGAGACAACATTTCTTTGTGGACCACTGTGCAACATATAGCAACAGTGTAGGTCCAACTTGTGCTGCCAAATGGTAAGCATTTCTGGTGATGGACAGGGGTCAGCAAGGGCACTCTGGTCGGTGGCGATGCATCCATACAGAGCAAACTGTTATATAGGAAACTATACTTTCCTATCAGTGTTCTAATACTTTCCTATCATAGACAACATTGCCAGTATTTTGCACTATGATACGAGAAACGGATGAATTACAGTAACTAATTAGTTTGTTACTGGACTGATGTAACCAACTAATGGTTAGTCTTTGAATAGCAGGTCACTGTGTTGTCCGAAGATGCAACCTCTCTCACTATTTCTCTTACTGATTATTTATTAATCAACATTTTAACCAACATCAGCAGTAACATCAAGATTCTTTTCAAGGTTGTGCAAATTTGAATTATCCGACAGGTTTAGATCTAAAAAAAAATAACTCCAACCACAATGGGCAGTCTGTGGACAGCAGAGGGAAAACACATATGAATCTTCCAAAAACTATTAAAGTATGACAAAGCAGGGTGAAGTTGTCAGTAAGGCTAGATGTGGAACTATACAATACTGATAAACAAGCTGTTTACTCTGTTTGCATTCATTTTTCTATGTGTGTCAATGGACACTGCAAAAACATCTAAGCAACTCCTTTTGATTGCCAATGTGTTAATAAAGACATTGACAGGAACACATACAGACACACACACTCAGGAAATAATGTCTTACAGCTGCTGTGTTGTTCAGCTTGTCGAAGCGGAACTTAAGATTGGATCTGGGGGAATTCCTATTCTTGAAATCTATTGAGAGTAAGAGCACAAAAATGTCACTGATTAAAATATGGTTGTCTCATATGAAAGAAACAAAAGAGATGAAGAAAATACACTAAATACATTCTACAAGCAAAGTGACAAAAATTACATTAATTACCTGTCGGGCTACGACACATAATAACAGGAGTCCCTACACTCTGACCCTCAACACCCAAAGAGGAACTACACACTGGTGAGAATGTGGGAGAAACTTGGAGATTGTTCTAGAGAGAAAAAGAAAAATTATATTTAGCTTATAAATACATAATCCTCTCTTCCTGAATTAAAATGATAACTGTTGTGATAAGAACATGTTTCTGTTTAGTCTGCATTGCATTGGTTTTCGAATTGTAACATCAACCAACTGATGTAAACTGCGCACACACCCACGCACACTCACAGGGTCTCCTTCCTCTAAAGTGTCTGTATCTCCAGCAGCACTACTGAAGCTGCTGGTGCTAGAGGATGACCGAGAAATTATTGGCCTTCCACCACACTCTTTCAGCTTCAGAGACGGCCTAGAGAGAGAGAGAGACAGAGAGAGAGAGAGGAAAACGAGGGGAGTTTCTTTCATGAAAGTGAGATTTGTCAACCAGTGCACAGCATCATGATGAAGTGAGAAGAATGAGAGAGAGACACATGTTTAAATGAAGTAAAATCCATCGTTATTAAATATATTATTACATTTTTTCTGTATATCCTAAAATAAAAACATTTTCACTACTGGAACAAAACCTCATAGCTCCATTTTGTTGTTTCTTTTTACATAAATGGCAAATTCCAGCTGCTCTTTATGCTGTCAAAATTTCATTACAGTTTAACAGAAATGTCCCAATGACACCTTCAATAAAATCACATTACATTCACTTGCAATGAAAGTTAAGAATGCTTTTTCCTTCTTTAAAGCTGTTTAAAGATACAAGGCTTTTGTTTCAACAGTATAATAAATAAATAAAAACTGTAACTATGTTAAACATATATTTTAATTATTTAGCTTTTTATGGATAAAATTAATAGAAAAACAGTACAAAATCCAGCTTAGAAAGATTTTTTGGGACACACATAAGAAGTAATACTTCATTTTGTATTAGAACACATGCATTGTAGCATTGCAATGCACACAAGTCGAGATCAGGTATTTGCAGATATTTTAATGAAAATAAAAAATGGAAATATGCGATTGCATAAGGTATTTAAACCCTTGAGCTTTACACAAAGGAAATTATATGATGTATGATCAAATACATGTAAGTAATAATACATACAGCTGACCAAACACCAATACATGTTTGTTGGACTCCATGACAGTGTATGAGAAAGTGTGTGTGACAGTACCTGTCTTTACTTAGGCAGATCTCTGGAGAGCTGGGGTTTGAGGATGTCTCTGACCTCACCTCCTGTGAGAGATGACCACTGTCCAGACTCTTCTGATCACAGAGCACACTACAGTAATGTGAAGACAATAGTGCAAGTGACTCAGCAATTTTCTATTTCACAGAGTAAGGAAAAAGCCTTTTGTGTACACCCATTTGTCAGCATATGAGGCTTGACAAAGGATGAGAAACAGAATTCAGTGTATGATTAGATACTGTATTCTGAGTCAAAAAGAGCTAAATGGGCAAGGATGGTTTAGAGAGGCTCCTTTAAAGACTTTCTAAGCAGACAGAATGAGACGTGAAGTAGTGCACATAGTTTCAGTTGCTTTTCTAATGAGACTGACCTTCGTGTTGAGCGATCGGACTGCCCATCCATGCTGGTGTGTAGTCGGGGGAAAAGACCTGAGCGCTTCTTCACAGGGCTCTTTAGAGGAGACTTTGTAGAAGCTGATGCTGAGGACTATGAAACAAACTAAATGAAATGCAGCAGCAATAACTCACCTACTGAATGTCAAAGAACATAATTAAAGGTACCAGTTTAGTTATTTAACATGGTTTAAAACCTAATGAGTATTAAATCATTTCACTTTTTAATATCTTTGATAACTGTACTGTGTCTGCAGCTACAGTTTCTCTTTAAACTATATTATCTGTACAGTATACAGCAGTAGTGCTTAGTAGATAATTTCAGGCATTTTTAAATTGTAGTTGATTTTTTTATGTTATAAATGTCTATTGATAGAACACCTGTGGCAAAAGGATTTTCAGTCAAGTTTAACAACCAGACCAGGATTACAAGAACATTTTGGTATCTGTCAAAAAACCAGACAGACCCCTTTCCCTTGACTGTGAAAAGTTTTGTGCATTGTGACTCATGTCTTTTTCACTTCTTTCTGTTTAGAAGAACAGCAACAGCCCAAATTTGCTCTCATGATTTCTGTTTGCCTGGGTAAGAAGCGTTGACCTCTGCCATTGAAGATATTTACAATAAACCTACAGACTGTATTAGTATGTTTTTTGACAGATACCAAAATATCCTTTTTAATGTGGCCTAAAATCACAAACTATCATAATTTTCATCAGACATCCAGAATGTCCAGAATTTTCAAATGACTCCCCATGTGTATCATTGGAATTTGATGCTCACCGAGTTTTTATTGCACTCAGCATTGCTATGGGTGAGGCCCGCTCCACTCAGACTGGTGGGCAGTCCCCCTCCACCTGCGGAGGAGCGATTGTGCTTTTGAGAGCCCACCATTGTGTCCATGGAGTGACTGCGCACACGCATTGCCCGCTGAGAGAGTAACAGAAGGAAATCTCTGTCACCTTTCTTTCAGAGCTGAAGATTAATCAAGTATAAAAACAGCAAAAATCATATTTCCTACTATGCCTGGCTGAGAGCTGAGAGAGTGTAATGGTTATACAGTGTTCCCAATTATTAGTTTGATTCGAATAAAACATTTGCAAATGACTGAAGCCATGACTTCGTGGCTTCAGTCGATTGCAGATTTTTTATTAGAACCGAACTAATAATTGTTCCTGATAACCTCTGCAAATTTGCGGAAACATCCATCCATTTTTTTTGGCTTTTTTGTGGTAATATATAGTTTTTCATGCATTTTTGTGCTAAAGTATTAAAAAATTATAATTAACGGAAATTCAGCTATATTTCCATTTAAAATAACTGTATACATTTTTTAGTATTGGCGAGAGACCACAGTGTATATTGGCTGCTGCCCTGTGACGCATCTCTGGCAGATGCAGTCCAGCATTTCTGCATCAGAACAGTTTCCCGCATGGAGCTATCTCAGTGTTGTCCTTTTTTTCTTCTTAAAGCCCTGTATTTTTATTACTGTAAATCAAATTATTACTGTATTTACCTGCTTATACCAAAGAAAACGACAGGGCATACCAAAGAAAACACACATGCATTAATTACAGTACAGCCTATAAAGGGGTAACATCGGTATTTACATTCTAGCACTGCGGCAAACAGCAGGTCATTGTAAACTGTACAGTACAAATACGGGTTTACCTTTACATTTTTTTAAGGGTAATGCATTAACCTGAGTTTAATAAAAGTGAAATAAAAGTGTTTGGGAACATTTGTGGGCATATTTAGAGTTTACACTATAAAAATAAGCATTTTTAGGCTTTTTTTTTTTTTTTTTTACCACATCACAAATTTGCGGTTATTCACAATTCGCAGGTGCTCTTGGAGCGTAACCCAGGTGAATTTCCGGGGTTTACTGTATTAACTTTACAGAGCTTTAATCTTTCTGTCAGAAGGGCCAGGCCAGGGATGGGCAAACTACGGCCCGTTGGTCTTTTTAATCCGGCCCGCCGAAGATCGGTGTTTCGCAATAGGCGCAGTGATACATTGACAGGGGT
>JBBPCX010000023.1:7326380-7347877 GCA_037974365.1 Hydrocynus forskahlii | reverse complement strand
CCTTATTGGTTGAAAGTGTTTGCAAACCAAATGTGATTGCACTTTTGTTCATATAGCAGTACTTTTAAAAGAAAAGTGCACAATACACTACTTTTCAATTCATTATTGAATTTTGTGTTTAACAAAGCGATCAACCACGATTAAAAATGTTCGCTGTCCAGTGTGTGTGTATATGTGTGTGTGTGTGAATATATACATATATATATTCTGAACCTGCAACACAACTTCCTTCCTCCTGCACCATGCAGAAAAGCCATATTTGCGTAATACAAAAAAAAGGAATTAATTTGCATTGTATTGCTGAAGCTCAAAAGGCCAAATGCAGTTACCTGGCTGACAAGGAAAAAGATGAAATTTCATGGCAAAATTACCTGTCCTTATACATAGAACGTAAGCTGCATAAACTGGCTGTTTTGGATTTGCCATGGTTGCAGTGTATTATTTTATAGTGACCCACAAAGCTTAATCTCACTTTACTTCACAGAACTTTTCATTTGATAGAGCAGCTTTTCCCAAGCACTAAAATGTGCTGGGCAGTGGGATTACTGTTCATGACTATAAAATAGAAGGAAGCTATTTTGTGTCACAAAATGACTGGCAAGCATAAAGATAACAGGTGAATTGTCAAAGCAAATTCTGATTTTCTCCACCAAAACCTTATTTGACCTCAGATTCACCTCATATTCTTTGGGAACCTTTCAATGCCTTTAAAACCTTATAGTTTATAGAGAACTGATGATGGCTATCTAGGTCCCTCTACTGGCAAAATGTTGGTAGCAAACACTACAGGTGACATGATGCCTTATTTAACAAGGCTGTGTTTTTGTATAAGAGCTGAAAGCTCAATCTAAATTAAAGTATACAATTTTTACACAAACCACACATTTTATATTCTGGCATATTATCATATTTGTATTCATAGTTGGGTTGTATTATATTTGAAGTAACCTTTGTATTACTGTTGTATTACAAGTGATCTTTATAGTTAAAAATGTATTTACAGTGAAGGAAATAAGTTTTAAAAAGGTGCAGCATTTAGATGGTCTGGGCATCAGCCCCAACAACTAGTTCCCCATTGTAACTTGCACTGTTCAATACATGGTTACAGGTATTGTTATATTTGCAACAGTAAAGATGACACAAATTAGTGTGCAAAATACATTTAACAAAGGAATAAAATTAATAAAATTACTTTTTTTATTCTATTGACCAAAAACCACTGTCACTTGGTTCCTTGTCATTCAGTGCAGTGAGAATTGAAAGTGCACAGTTAAGTGCAATCAGAGTTAGGCAACACAGTCTCCACGGTTTCAATCTACCCTCATCTACAGCAGTTTAATACAAAATGCTTGACTTATTAATTTTCATTAATGTTCTGGTTACAGTCGACCGTTGTAAAATTACTGAAACAAAACAAAGTGTACAGAATTACATTATTTTTGCTTTTTTATGCTTAAGACATATAAGTAAAGTTAAAGCACAACTAATGACTGTACATATACTGCAAAACCTAACTTTAGGGAAACTTGTCAATGCTATACGATGCTATTTATCATTGTGCTCTGGCTGCTGTAAGCCCTGTGCTTGTGTAACGCTTTTTTACATCTAGCTATGCATCTATTTTTCATCAGAGGAAAGCGCTACAATCAACCCGCTCTTATTGAGAAGGCTGCCAGGGAGGAAGAGGGGTGGAGATGGAGAGAGATGGAGAGAGATGGAGAGAGAGAGCATGCAGTGAGGGATGAGCAGTGAAGTGGAAGAGGACCTGTCAGTGCTGAGGAGCAGCAGTCTATAAATAAATGGCTGCACTAAAAGGAGAGGACTCCTAGAGTCTAAAGCTCACACAACACTTTAGTTTCTGCTGTGGAAAATATAAAACACTGAAAAGAATGGGTGGAGGGAAGTGGTGGATTTGTACATGTCCATGTGATTATTTTAAAATAGAAAAGAAAAAAGTAAGACAGTAAAGACAAAAAAGCAGCATTGCAATATACAGAAAAAAAATCATCCAAAATATTAGATAGAGGATAACATTCTCTAATTAGGGAAACAAAATCATAACTATTTAAGGACAGTTTGAACTAAAATGAAAACATCAAATAAAAACTCTCTATACACAGCAAAAAAGATTTCTTATTTTCTGAAAAAGTCAGTAACCCAATTATATTAAAATTTGAGTTAACTGAATTAAGTCGGAAATTTAACGGAATAATAATCTAGATAGCATTCTGTTAAGATAGAATTTCATGTTCATTAAATACAAACTTTTAAGATGGACAGATTACTTTAAGTTAAAACACTGAATTTTTAAAATAGTGTAATTAAAATATAAGGAACAAAGTAACAGAGGCGTATGTAACGATTAAGACTACTCAAGAGTATAAATAAAGTGGACCCTTATAGTCACACGTGAACACACCACACCAGAGTGTGAACAATATGAAATTCTTTGTCTACTTTTAACCCATTCACCAAGTGAAGCTGCGGGCTGCCACCAGTGAGGGGCACCCGGGGAGCAGTGTGTGGGGAGGGTACCGTAACCCTAACCTCAGTGATGACACTAGCAGTTAGGGATTTGAATCCAAAACCTCCTGATTGCAGGGGCAACAAGCTAACCACTAGGCCACCAGCTGCCTCAAATCGTATCAAAAGCTAAAGATGACCCATTCCCCCAGGCTAGATGATATAGGTTTGATGGTTAAGAGGAAGCAGAGCATATGACAGGCTTTACATAAGGCACCTGTTTAATGAAATGCTCTGTCATCTCTCTGGAGTTCATGTACACACATGCATCCCTTCACATTATCTGGCTAAGACTGAAGAGATTTTTCAGTGTGATCTTATACTTTTAGCATGCACTCAAAAAATAAATTATTGTATGTTACGCAACACATTTCCATAGAGTCAAATTGAGTGAACTCGGCATACACAGAGTATTTTATCTCAACATAACATTTGCTGATGGAGCAAAATTTTAAAATTCCAGTGCAATTTCTTAACTCTTCTTTGGAATACTTTTTGAGTGTAGGTACCTAATAATATATGTCCAGAGACTAGCCTGAATTACACTGAAAATATACACTGAAGGAGTAATAATAATAATAATAATAATAATAATAATACACTGGATTTATATAGTGCCTTAAAAATAACCCAAATGCATTAAGTGTACTTGATTCAGATTTGCCTTTTTGTAATAACCATGTGATGCATGATGTAATACATCATTCAATTAAATCTAATGCATTACTTCTCAGCACATTCAACTCCAACACAGAGGTATCTAATATTTTAACCATAACTCATCCTCGTTTGCACAGATACCTGATCACTGTCACTGTCATGAATTAAGCTACAATTTAAAATGAAAACACATAACCATATGCATGATGCTGTTCATATAGAGTAATCTCACCACAGTCTGCGCGGCATGTTCGCAACGTGCTGCAGTTACTCAATCTCCGGCTCTCACTCACAGGTGGAAAATTTGCACAGAGAGGCACGGTGACCAATGGCTACTGATTACACAGCTGTAATCCAATGCTTTGGATGATGCATAAGTACAAAGCGCTTCACTTTGTTGTGTCTGTTGGGGCGGGAGGGAGGGAGGCGAGAGAGAGAGAGAAACAGAGAGAAAAGAAAGGGCAAATGGGGAGGTAAAGGGGTGGACATGCTCACACACACACACACACACACACATTTAGCCCAGTTTACTGCCTTGTTCAAGCTCAGTCTGATAAACAACACACAAAGGGGTAAGTCTAACATGTGCATGCTGAAAATGGTGCTTTGAATTAACATTATTAAACGGTGTCAGTCAATAACACATTAATAAAATATACAAATATACTGCTGTCTTTCAGTTCACAACTTTGGCAAGATGCAACACATTTTATGTACGACATGTACAACCATCTGACATATCTGAATCAGGGAGATTCAAAGCACCACTTTTTTCAGTGTACCAGAGCTTTAAATAAATCATACACTGGGCAGAGTTGATCTTTGACACACTTCAATAAATCATGAACAGATTACAAGCACATAGACACAACAGCATGAACTTCCACTATGATCAGCTGAGAAAACCCAAAATGCACACTCCTACACTATGGAAAGTGCAGGGAATGTATTTGACTGAAATGTGAATTTCATTTATATACAAAAATATATCACATCAACACAAGTACTATTAATAGTAAGTTATCTGAAAGACAAATCGCCCTGTAAAATGTTTTTCCTTTGAAAAAGTGTGTTTGAATCAAATCGATTAAACAGGCTTATTTCAGTGTGCTGTCCCAGCTGGGCCGCATGCATGTGAAAGACAAGAGACTGCAGTGCATTACACATGACCTCCAGTGGTCCATCATTCACTTGTATGCTAGGCTAATCTGAACTGACAGGGTTGTCAGATGTTTCATAAAAACATGCCAGTGAAGTCCCCAAGACCTCCTAGAGGTATCCCACGTATCTCTGAAACATTCCAAGGAGCATCCAGGCTAGCATTGACCTTCTCGTGTAATTAGCTCCAGTTCTCTCAGATCAGTTCTTGTCTGGTACAAAGGGGCCACTGAACACAAGCACAAATGAAATATGGTAGAGTTTTAGCATGACAATTTAGCATGTTGAGAATAAATGAGAACTGTGTTTAGCTAAACATAACTAGGGCTGTCCAATTAAGTTAGTCAATTTAATTTGATTGCTCAATGTAAAACTGGTAAGACTCATGTTTATAATTTTTGCCACATAGAGTCTTCTTTCAGTGATTTATATTAGAATTTTGTATGGTTTATTTATGTCATTAAAAAAAACAATGATATTAAAAACAGTAAAACAAAACTTAGAAACCGGCATAAGCTTATGTGAGCAATCTGTATCATGTAAATGGGTTGAAGTGTCCTGTCCTGACAGCATCCAAACCTGACACTCAGAGCAGTCCACACCTCTGCAGTGGACACTGAACAGCAGATGAAGAAAAATATATGCCACCTGTTACCAACTGCCTCCTGTCTTTTCAGTTGCATAGGGTAGAAATATTAGACAAATAACCATTTGAGATGTACATTCTGATGAAGTACATTCAAATTTGTTTTCTGATTTAAGTGACACTATTACAGCTCTGCTGCAATCCTTGTGGGTACAATTTACTTATACTGTGATGTAATGATGGGCTAAAGGGCATTAGCATCTAATGAGCACAAAGAGATAGACTGGCTCAAGGGTTTAATGAACAGCAGCAAATGAACTCATTCAGCATCAGAGAGCTAACCACTACAGGTTCAAAGAATTTACCTTGCCAACAGGACCTCTATGAATAGAAACCTGCTTGTGATCTGCTCTTTCTGTGGGCATGCAAGCACACATTATGGCTGAAAATGTTAAGGGCCTATGCCTTTCATCATGTGTCGAGGTGACCACAGTTTGACAATAACAACCAGCGCTAAACAGTGCATCATTTCCATGTGTATAACAGCAAATGGCTCTGTCATCATGACCTCATTCAGCCAAGAGCACCACACTCTACTGATAACACTTCACAATTCTTCAAAGTTTTACATGAATCACTGACAGAGAGACACACAGACTGAGAAAGAGAGAGAGATATCAAGAAAGAGAGAAAAAGAGAGAAAGAGAGGGAGCTGAGAGGGAGACAACAAGAGTAAGTGGCAGAGATGGTCAGCCAGAGAATGAGAGGGAGACAAAGAAAAAGAAGTAGAGAGAAAAATATGGGAAGTGACGAAGATAGATAGAGATAGAGATAGAGAGAGAGAGAGAGAACGGTAGTCTGAGAAAGTGGAGAGATAAAGAGAGAGAAAGTAGGGGAAACTGATAAAGCAGACCACAATTATACTTTACACACACTCATCTAAAAACATCAAACAAACAAAGAGAAAATATTTGCCTGTTTCACGGACCTAAAAGGTATTTGATTCTGTCTAGCACTCTGACCCTGCAGCTACTTCCTTCAGCTACACCACAAGACCTACACCAACATATAACCCTACTAAAAGATTACAGTCAGATTATGGCTTTAGACATCAACATAAACGAAACCAAATTTTCTAAAAAATAAGTCAGACGGGGTCCAATACTCCAATACAACTTTTACTCTGTCTATTATCTAGAATTTAGAAATCCTTGGCATTCACTGAAACATAGCTCATCTGGCATGCAGGGCAGAGTTTCCTTTCTCTCTCTTCCCATGATAAAAAGAACTCACTCTAAGAAGAAATCACTCTCACTTATCATAGACACATCCAGAACTATACCATCACACAGCATACCTCAGTACAAATACAGAGCCCCAAGTCACATTAACGATAAATACCACCTTTAAAACACACCCCATTACACCCTTTCATGCCTTGTCAGTACCCTTGACAAAAGACTCCAAGTAGAATACATCAGTCACAGGATCAATGACATCATCTTCATTAATAAATTGCTTTTGAACAAAGAAAGCATACTTGCTAATTATCTAATAAAAGTAAAACTACCCTAAAGACAGACACACACTCACCCTGTATAGACTCAGTGCACGCAAACTGTATCCAGAAAAAGGACGACATAAGCTATGAAAACCCAAAAAAGTGCAGCTCAATGCAGCTCAGGACATATAGGAATATAGCACTACCCCCTGTCCCAAATATACATAAGTGAGAGAAGAGTACTTCATCTTATAGTCCATGCTTTAATGAGCTGACAGTGAAAACTGAAGATATGCTGCACATGTGTTAAGCAGGAGTCTCAGTTTGTTTAACTATCAGCTAAATATGTACAACACTGTCACACCCAATGAAGAGAGAATTAACGCATTAATCCAATCCCGTGGAATTTAATTTCACTTAATTGTTTATATGTATATCCTGTTTGTGTTTATTTTTTGTTTTTATTTTTATTTGACTGCTTTTAATATTACCCATTCTATTCATTGCTTTTGCCACAGTTGGTGATTATAGTTAATGCCAATAAAGCATCTGAACTGAACTGATTTGAACTGATAAAGAGAGAGAGAGAAAGAAAGAGAGAGAGAGAGAAAGAGAGAGAGAGAGAGAACGGTAAAGAATGCTGCCTAGGTCATTTGTGAATAATCAGATGGATGTAGATAAATAAAGGGTGACTGAACCTAATGAATTACTACACAACAAACAGCAGATATGGCGTCAGTATTTTGCATCCTTGGTACATTAGCACAATAACGTTTTAGACAGGACTCTTTAACCCTCTGCATGTTCATCTGTGTTGATGTTGTACTGATTTGTTTGCTCTGGACTGAAGTACTTGCCGGACCAAGTTGCTATCCTTAACTGTAAACAACACACTACAATGAACAGAGACTACAACTCTTACAGTAATCTGCTTTTTACACTCTCTTCTCAATACTTGTATTGCTTCAACTGTGGCTGTATGTAAAGGAGACTCTGGTTCAAAACTTTGAAACCTTAAAGAGCAAGAGGGATTCAATATGTTTTGCCTTATAAAACAAATGAACCTTCTTTATCGACAGGTTCAAGACTACATGGCTGATTGTCCTACTTGTTTCAATGCTGTACTGCGCATAAAAACAATCCTCAAATTCAAATCATAAAAACATGCATGAGAAGAAATGTGAAAGTTTAGAATCCACATTTCCAATAGGATTTCCTTGTTTCTTTCTGTGAGCCATGAATGTGAACTAACTGGTATGAAATTGCACACACTTCTCACACACCGTATTTTCATTATTCTTCTTACTGCCTAGCCATTAATCCATCTTAGACAACAATCCATCTGGGTGAGAAGTGTGTGTGTGTGTGTGTTTGTTTGAGGAGTACAGATCTCAGAACTCACCGTGTTCGAAGTGCAGTGACAGTCGATTTGTCAATCCTGTATTGGAAAAGAGATAGAAAGATTTTGGGACCAGACATCAAACATGTGCAGAAAACTTGATATTCAATAATATAATATACACATTAAAACCACTGACAGGTTAAGTGAATAAAACTGACTATAGCATTGATTATCTCAACAAAATGGCTCCTGTCAAGGGGTTGGCTATAACAGGCAGCAAATGAACACTCAGTTCTTAAAAAGTTGGAAGCAAAAAAATTGAGCAGCAATAAGGATCTCAGTGACTTTGAAAAGAGCCCGAATTGTGATGACTAGACAACTAGGTCAGAGCATGTTTAAAACAGCATGTCTTAGGAGCTGATCCTGGTATGGCTGTTGCGGTTATTACCTATAAAAATGTGGTAAGACAACCAGTGCACTGGCAACAGGATTATGGGCCACTGGTGTGAGGGCTAGCCTGTCTGATCTGATCCCAGAGAAGACCCCCTATAGCACAAATTGCTGAAAAAAAGTTAACGCTGACTATGATAGAAAATAACACACAGCACATCATAGCTTGCTGTGTATGGAGCTCTGTGGAGGCAGACCAGTCAGAGTGCCCATTCTGACCCCTGTACTCTGCTGAAACCGTCTACAATGGGAATGTGAGCATCAAGACTGGACTGCAGAAAAATGGAAGAAGATGACCTGTTTTTTTTGTTTTGTTTGTTACATCATGCAGATGACCGTGTGTGTGCATTACTTACCTGGGGAAGAGACGGCCTCAGGATGCACTAAGGGAAGAAGGCAAGTCGGTTAAAGCAGCGTGATAATCTGTGTGATTTTTGGCTCGGAAACCTTGGGTCTTGGCATATGGATGTTTTTGGACATGTACCGCCTACCAAAACATTAGACCTGTTGCCCTTTATGGCAACAGTATTTCCTAATGATATCGGGCTCTTTCAGCAAGATAATGCATGCTGCCACACTGCAAACTGTTCAGCAGATTTGAAGTTCATGTTTCGACAGGCAGGTAGTTTTAATGTTATGTCCGATTGTTATATATAAATAAAAAAATATATAAACATGATTTTAAAAAGCTTTACACTACACTAAATTTGAACAGAAATTATAAACATAACTGGCTTGCTGTGTCAGTTATGCTTGCCATGCATTTTGCCAAACTTATCAACAAGCTCAGCATGAATGTGCCCTATTTTTGCTAAAAATGATCACGTGTCATTTTAAATTGTTGTGAACTACTGAAATAAAGCTTGTAGTTTATTTAAAAGAAACAAGAAATATGACGACATTGGCCCCCTAGCAGTACCACCATGGTGCACTGGGGGGATGCAGTCCACAGGTTTAAAACCACTGACCTAGACCTCAGGGTCCCACCCCTGGTCCCAGGGAGCCTTGTAAAGTCCACAGTTTTGTGCTTTTTGTCCACTGGATCAATGAGTGTGTTCCTAACATTTTATAATAGGTTTCATAAGCTAAATAACTAAAAAATTCTGAAGGCAACCACTTTTTTCACAGCGAAAACATTAATAATTTGTACAGTGTAATAACTGTGAGAGGATGTTTTGTGTTTTGACTGAGGTAACCGGCAGTGTCA
Source organism: Hydrocynus forskahlii (assembly GCA_037974365.1). Lineage (NCBI taxonomy): Eukaryota > Metazoa > Chordata > Actinopteri > Characiformes > Alestidae > Hydrocynus > Hydrocynus forskahlii. The sequence goes on along the minus strand of JBBPCX010000023.1, from coordinate 7,338,450 downwards.
GTATGAGGCCTGTGGTTTGCCTGGGTGTGGCGGGGATGTGGGCAAAAATGAGAGAGGAAGGGTGTGTGTATGTGTGTGTGCATGACAGATTTTCCCACAGCATGAAAAAGCTGACTCAAATAGATGCCATGGACATTGAATACTGGCTAGATTCTCAAAGAAATACCAAATGTTGATTTTCCTCTAAAAATATGGCAGATATCAGCACAGTAGCTATTGTTTACCTAATAGATGCTGTTTCAATGGTTCTATTATTTCGCTTTTCAAAACTTCTATTCTCTGGTGATTTAACCTATTTTGATAATAAACTGACCTACATATAAGTAAACAATTCACAAACAAGGCTTTGCATCACATCACTAAGGCTAATACAAATTAGTAAGAGACTTGGTGTGTGAGAATCATGTTCAGCATCTTAAATAATCTGCTGGGCTGTGAAAGTTCAAAAAGGTTATGGTACACATTTTAAGGGTGGTGACACTCGACCACTTCCTGTCTTCTCACTTGTATATAATCTACACAACTGTGAGAGTAATGGCTCTCCTGAGAGGCAGTTAAAAAATAACTTCTCCTCGGGTAATGGGTAGTGTTGTGAAAAAGTTATGATATACAAAAAAAAAAGAAAAGAAGAGAGATGGTAATACATTAAGCACTAAAAGCTTCAGAAAAAAAGATAAGTTCTATGTCAGCAACATCATAAATAAAGCATTCGCTCTCTAACAGGCAAGGCTGAAGTAACTATATGCACAGGGATATGTGGGCCAAGCACACGCAATGTGCACATGTATACATCCTTTTATACAATATATTCAATACATATTTAATACATTATACCTAAACATGCAAAAACACAGAATAATATTATATATTTAATACTTTTTTCTTTTCATTTCTTTTTTCTTTCAGTTCAGTCGAGTGCAATTCTACCTGCTAGCTGGAACTTCCCCAGTCACAGAAAACACCAGCACTGGGAGGGGCACGTGTAACTTTCACTGTGTCACATGAAGCCAGCTGCTGCATCTTTTTGAACAACTACTAACACAGTGTCACTGGAAAGCTCAAGCCACTTGTGGGAGAGTGCCAATAGCCTAGTCTGTTATGTCAGCTAACAGATAACATCAGTTTTGGGGTGACAGGGTGAGACCATCCTGCCCACCTAGAAAGTAAGGACAGTTACACTGGAGATCAAACTTGTGGTCTTACTGTGATAGGGCCAATACGTACAAGTTTAGGTATCCCTTTTTAGGACAATTTTGTTGATGACATTAGGGGCTAATCCTGTTTTGCCTCAGGTTTCCCTGCGTATTCCAAACACAAAAACTAAACTGCAAATATCGCCTGATCAAAATTTGTTGTTTTTGTGATGTCACCGCACCCAAGCACTAATGCATAGCCATCAGTTTAGCCCTACCCAAAGTCTGCTTTTTGAAAGAGACATAATGTAATCAGAACAATGATCATTTACATAAATCTTAAAGACACAGCAACAAAAATCTCTACGTTTACTTTTAAGGCACAAGAGAGATTGGAAAATGTTAATGTGAAAAGGACTGACAAGTGGTTTTGGTACATAATCATTATACATCATCACCATAAGTGGGCAACTTTATAAATGGGCTATGGCCAAGCCAATCGAATGTGCTAATGCACTATTAAAGCATAAAAAGAAAAGGAAGGACATCAACATGAAAAGAGAGTTTCCATAAGAGGGAGACGGGGGGAAGGAGGAAAAGCAAGGAGAGAGATGAGGTGTGTGTGTGTGTGTGTGTGTGAGAGAGAGAGAGATAGTACCTCCTCTAATAATTCTCTTCTTCCAAGCTGAACAGAATGCTTGATACAGTGTTAGTCAGAGCATAATACAGTGAATGAGACACATCACCTGGCACTAAAAATGCACACACTCAGTTTGTGTAATCATTTTAGAGAAAAGTGTGGTTGTTCTGATCAAAACAGAACCAGGAGACAATATAATTAATAGGATTTAGTATTTTGCAAAAAGAATGCAAAAACAAGTGTGCAATTACTCAATTGCAGTGACAGCTATTACTAACAAAATCACTGGAACACGCAGAAAAAAAAAAACATTTGTGTTAATCAGCTAAAGATCAGATATTTTATTATAATAATCTGAAGAAAAGATATAGTCAGTTATGGGTTTGTCATATTTTATCATTTCTTGATATTGAAGAAAACAGATTTAAGCAGAAACTTCAAGCTGTCGATGCAAAATATAAATCAAATGTAAATACAAGTGTAACTTATTATGTAATTAGTCAGTTTCATAATTAAATGTATAGAATATGTTAGCTAATTGGAAGTAATAATAACTCTCGACTTCTAGGGGTTGATTAATAACTAAACACACTTACAAAGTTACATAGGCATTAAGCTTAGTACCTGCCTTGAGTTTAAGAGGTTAAACTGAACGGAATGATCTCTGAAGAGATACATTTGTACAAACCAGTCTTGTTGGAATGTAACACTCTTTATTTGGGTTTTTGATAAAATCAGCTATGTTTAACGGTCTAGGTGACACTACTATCTGACTGTGTATGTGAAATAGACAGAATACAGATTTAGAAAGAGCTACCTCACCAGCAAGAGGAGCCTGGCGAGTATGTTTTATGGTCTGTGCTCTAAAATGCATGAGCAGACACAGAGCCAAGATAACACTGAAATATTAATATATCACTTTAGAAAGCTCACTGTGACTATAAGTGTACAGTTTCATATACCAATCAGCCATTACATTAAAATCACCTGCCTAATAGTGTGTTGATTCCCCATTGTGCCTCAAAAACAGCTTTAATGTGTGGCATGGACTCTTCAAGACCTCTGAAGGTGTGTTGACAATAAAGTAACGTAAAGTGGCCCTTTACAGTCACACGTGAACACACCACACAGTGTGAACAACCCATTTAACCCATTCACCAAGTGAAGCATCAGGCTGCCACCAACGAGGGGTGCCCGGGGAGCAGTGTGTAGGGACGGTACCTTGCTTAAGGTTACCTCAGTGGTGACACTAGCAATGTTGGAATTGGAACCCAAAACCTTCTGATTGCAGGGGCAACACCCTAACCACCAGGCCACCCATCCAACAGCAGCAGATCCTTTCAGTTCTGTAAGATGAGAGTTGGGGCCTTCTTGAGTAATTTGTCCAGCACATCCTGCAGATGTACAATCTGACAGAGATTTGGAGAATATGGAGGCCAAGTCAAAACCTTAAACTCCTTGTCTTCATTTTGCAGTGTGTCAGGGAGCACTATCCTGTTGAAAATGGCCACTGCCACTGTTGTCATGAAAAGGTGCACTTATGGGCATGTACAATGTTTAGGTAAGTGGTGCATGTCAAAGTAACATTCACATGAATGCAAGAACCCAAATATTTCCATAGCAACGTTGCTTAGATCATCACACAGCCTCCCTTTCTTGCCTTCTTGCCTCTTCCCCAGGTAACTGATGCACACACGCACCCAAAGTCCACATGACGTAAAAGAAAATGTGACTCATCAGACTAGACCACCTTCTTTCATTGCTTAATGGTCTTGTTCTGATACGCACTGTAGGGACTTTGGGGTTTTGTGTTGGACAGAGGTCAGCATAGTCACTCTGGCCAGTCTGTGGCTACACAGCCCCAAACACAGCAAGCACTATTTGTTCTGACACCTTTCTATCACAGCCAGTTGTGCCACCCCGTTTCTAGGGAATTATAGAAGAAATTGGTCATGTGAGCACACGTTTTTGAAGAGTCAGCCATTTTACTCATCCTGCAAAAAAGAGAGCCTCATTGCATGAGAGATAAGTTCAAAAACTCTTTTTTCTATGATCAAGGTTTTTTGATTGTTGTGTCTAAAAAGTTATGAACACATTTGAAAACATTTCACACATGTTTTAACCTACACTAAGGGTCTATACAGGGTCTATAAGGGTCTATACAGCTAGCATGATGTTAGCCCAAAACTGCTGGATGATGCATTTTTTCCAAAATGGTGGGGTTGGGGTGATTTGTGCCACTGGATGAATATTTTAAACATATTATTTTATTGTAATTGTACATTGTATTCTTATTTTATCACTAAAACTATGTGACATTCGTAATTTTAGATCAAATACAGAAATAGACAATCATGCCACTGAGTTATAAAAAGAAGACAGGCAGAGCTTCCACTCCTTTAGAGCCGGGTTTCTCAACCACTGGGCCACGGACCACCGATGGGCCGCGAATCTAAAATCAAGACAGGCCATTGGTCTGCAATTGTTTATTTAACATCATCTAATGTGGCCAAGTGGGCCTTGGCAACATGCTATGATAGACAGGTGGGCCTTAATGCTGAAAAGAGTTGAGAACCACTCCTCTACAGGACATGGACAGAGCAGTGAAAGAACTGGAGAAGGGGAAGTCCATTCGTCCAGTGGCGAGACAGATGAACATATGCTGGATGACATTAAAACAATACATGGAGAAGAAAAAGATAGATGGAAAAGAAATAAGGCTAAGATATAAAAGAACTGGACTTGACAATCAAGTCTTTGATGAACATATGGAGAAAGAGCTGGCAGAACATATAAAGGCACTAGCAGCAATGTTTCACAGTCTAACCTGCCAGCTGGATCAAAGAGGAAAAAGGAGGTTGGGTTAAGTGTGCATTTATTTAGAAAAAGTAATATGGAACATTAATAATTATTTCCCCAGAAAATGCTCTTTATCAGTTCTTGGCCTTTGATGTTGTAAAATAACTTTAAATAACCCTTAAATGAGCAATTTTGTATTTAATTTGTCTAGCTTTTATATAAAATTACAGTTTCTGAAAACAAAATAAATAGTTTTACTTCAGTAATCAATGGCATAATTTACCCCAATGTATTCTCTCCAGCGGCACAATTTACCCTGACCCAGGGGCAAGTTGTGCCACGAGATCAGAAAGCTATATTTCTTAAATACTATATTTCAGGTCCAAAGTGATTGTTCCCAGGGATGCACCACATCCTGAAATATATGTACATATTTTAGTTGGAAGCAGTACTGTCATGGCCTTGCTTTAAAGTCACTTTAAGTAAAAACTGGCACAACTCACCCTACCAATTTTCCTTTGAGTGGGAAAAGGTAGTCCAAGACTAGACTTAATCCCTGTCTTGGAAACTGAGCCATGAGGTCTATATGTAAGCCCACAATTGTTCACTCTCATAACTACAGGACACTTTGAACTACAGAACTTTCACACAGACTTCAGAGTATTAACTGACTAATTCACAGAACAATAATGTAAATAAAACATATATAGGGCAAGTTTTTCAGACTGAATAGCATTCAATTTACTTTAGTATTAAGCTTAAACTGGGTCTGGGAAACTGGCCCATGAACTTTAAGGGCACACAAATACATCAAAGATGATAAATACATTCATGCTTTCACACAGAAACAAAAACTCTTATTCAAATCATATACTCTCTCTCTCTCACATACACACACACACACACACACATACACAGCATCTGGTACACCCATATGGCACACAGTGGCTAGCACAAAGCTAGCAGCTGATCCTTTTCCATGCGAGGGACCTACCATCCAAATCCTCCGAAGGACACACTCCTCTTCCTCCTCAGCATGCCTGGTCTCTTCCAGCTCTTTGTTCGTCTCACTACCAGTCTGAACGCCAGTCTCCAACTGTTTCCCTAACAATCCCTCCCTCTATCTTCCTCACTGCCTCGTCCTCTTCTCTCTGTCTCTCCTTCCCTTCTCTGTTCTGCTCTCTCTCTGAATATATTCACAATCAGGGTCTTTCTCTCTCTGTTTGTGTCCTCAGTCTTACTCCCTTAGTGCTTACTCCCTCGTTTACTCTTTCTCTTTTTCTGTGATGCGTCTCTCTCTCTCACTCTCTCTGCCTTTCTCTGTGGTGTGTCTCGTTTCCCCCCTCTCTATCTCTTTCCTGCATTGAGTTCACACCAGTCTCCTCTCTCTGCCTCTCTCTCTGACAGTCTTTAATTCCTGCACCTGCCAGGCTGCTCACTCCTCACTTGAACGCCCAACACTGACTGAGAGCTAGCAAGAAGACAGGGAGGAAGAAGGAGAGGAGGGCTGCGAGAGGTGGGGCTGAACTGAGCGCAGTCAATTATCTCTCTCAGTAATATCTGCTGGTAATATATTGTTTAGTGCATAATACAGTGTGATAGACAGGATTTCAGTTTATGGGGTGTTTACAGTTCACCGGGGCCAGTTAGCAAACTTATGACCAAGACACCTCATTGTAGGGAAGATAAAAGCCACCACCAAGTCTATTTCATTGTGCCATGTGAAATGCAGATGAAAAAGCTCAGACTCCTCAGTCGTTTCAGCCCAATACACAGTACACACTGAAATGAAACAACATTCCTCTCGGACAACTCTAGAACAACAATCACAACAACAAAAACCCTGAAACACTACAAGACTACACAAGTGTAGGCAAGGCAGGAATTCACAGGGTGCATAGAGAGCAAGAGAGAAAATGCAAGGCATAAAACAAATAAAAATAAAAATGCACCAGCAGCTATCTGTGATGACCATGAGGTATCGGAGTAAATAATCTATAAATAAACTCAAGAGACTTTTTAATTTCTCTGGTAAAGCAGTGAACCGCCGACCGAAATGCTGGAAAGTGCTGGAAAGTTCTGATCAGCAGTTTAAAACTGTTCTCAACTTTAAACAGTTTAATGTCTTTAAACAGTTATCTGACTATAAAGAGCGAGAACACAAGTGTTCATTATATTTGTTTCATTATTGCTTTGACCCGTTTGACAGGACCAGTCCATTATTCCTATGGACTGTCAAGGGAAATAGTACTTTTCAAAATAAACTAAATCTGCATGAATTTTTAGTTTATGTGAACGTAGTTATAATGACGAGATGTGCCTTCATATCTGTAATCCTTGATAAGCCCTTTTATTTTTGAAAAAAGTCCACCAGCGCCCACAGATGGTAAAAAGTTTAAATGACTCCACTAAATATAAACGCCAGCCTCTCTGAATTAAGGTTAGTCTGTTCACTGTAATGGTATTGTGTTCTGTCACTGTACTGTGTAATGCTGTAAAACTTAAGGTTTACTTAAGTTTTACAGCATTAATTACATTCGAGCGCGTATTAGTAAACGGAGGCCCGAGTGATATAAGAACTGGAATTTTGCTCAAGGTGTCATCAAAGATTTGACTTTCACAATTATTTTTCCATTTACTGATTCATGCCTATAAAGATGTTAAAACATTAAACAAGTTTTAGTTAGTAAACTAGATCTTCAGAACAACATTTTTTCCTTTCCACTATATCTGGTGGCACTATGAACATGGGCTCACCTGAACATATGTAGCCTCAGAAACAAGGTTGTAGAAATAAATAGAATCTGTCAAACAGAGAACATTCATGTCTTAGCACTGTCAGAAACCCATTTGGACAATAGTTTTGACAACTCTGTTGTAGCAGTTGATGGCTATAATCTTTATAGAAGAGACTGGGATAAATATGGTGGGGGAGTAGCACTGTACATTAAAGAAAGTATTGCAGTCCTGCCAAGAAATTATATAATGTGTGCTGATATTGAAATATTATGGCTACAAATCCACATTTCCCATTGCAAGCCCTTTTTAATTGGATGCTGTTTCAGGCTCCCCAGCTCTCATGTATGTTATTTAGAAAAAAAAAAAGTGACACTTCAGATAGAGTGTCGGATGAAAGCAAAGACACTTTTCTTTTAGGGGATTTTAATATAGCCTGATCTTCTGGACATTGTCCATTATGCAAAAAAACTGTCTTCTATGGCTAGCATTTGTAATTTCACCCAGGCTGTTACTCAGCCCACAAGAATTTCCGTTGGTATAGATGGCAGGAAAACTTCTACCTGTATAGACCCGATATTCACTAACATCCCAGAGCTTTGCTCACAGTTTCCAAAGCTGTGAGGTTTAGTGACCATAATTTGATTGCTTTATCAAGAAACACTAAATTGCTGAAATCAGGAGTTTCATCCAGACTCATTTATATCAGACATCAATAATGGTCAGATGTTTGTGAAGAACATAATGTTAATGTTGCTTTAAATATGTTTATGGATAAATTAATGAAATTGGTTAATAAGCCCACTCCTCTTTGAAAAAGGTCCATAAAAAGTAACACACTGAGAAACAAAGTCACAAAACTAAATCATAGTAAAAAAAGAGTGGTTACTTTAAACAGAAAATCCATAACTCTGTTAATGATATTAAAACATTGTGGAAAACATTGAATATACTAATGTGCAAAAAGCCAAAGTCATCTACAAAATTTGTAGGGGCAGTTCATTACAGAGCCACGATATCGCAAATTATTTGAACAATTTCTTTGCAAACAAAGTTAACAACTTAAGATCTGACATGAACAGAACTGATAGTAACACATGCTGGGAATTGGCTGATGATATAATGCATGGCAAAAACTGCCAATTCTGATTTAACACAGGGATCTTGTTGAGAAGATGCTTCAGTGTCTGTTTACACAGCTGCAGGTGTAGACAATCTTGATGGAAAAATATTAAAGTAGCTGCTATTCAACTTTCAAAACCTCTTGGCACATTTTTAATAGGTTTGTTTTAAGTGGCACTTTTCCTGAGCTCTGGAAAATTATACCTCTACTCAAAGATGCAAACACAGGCTTTACTGGCTCAAACAGCAGACCAATTAGTTTACTCCCAGTGTTAAGCAAGATTTTGGAGAAAATCATCTTTAATCAAATAATAGATTATTTCAGTACAAATGAATTGCTAACAAAGTTCCAACATGCGTATAGACAAGGCTTTTCAACGAATACAGCTCTAGCACACGTGACTGAGGAATGGCTAACATGCTTGGATGCAAGGAAACTAGTAGGAGCTGTGTTTTTGGACTTTACAGCAGCTTTTGATGTAATCGACCATAGTCTTCTAACTGCCAAACTTAAAGCATTTGGCTTTTCACAATCAGCACTGGCCTGGATGTACAGTTATCTTTCCAATAGGACTCAACAGGTTTTTTTCAATGGTAGTCTTTATAACGGTATAACAACATCATGCGGTTTAGCACAAGGAAGCTGCCTGGATCCACTTTTATTTTCAATATTTGTAAATGATTTTCCACAAGTTTTTAAAAAGGCTAGTGTTGTAATGTATGCTGATGATGCTACTTTGTTCACTGCAGCACCAACAATACCTGAACTGAATGGGAGTCTACAGCATGAGTTAAACACAGTAGAGGACTGGGTGAAAAGAATAAACTGGCATTGAACATTTCCAAAACTAAATGTAAGACATTTTGCAATACATACATGTTACCAAATATCACCTCACTTAATCTGCATATTGAGGGTACCATGGTTGAGCAGGACATCAAATTCAAACCGCTGGGCATTAGATTAGATAACTTATTATCTTGGGCAGATCAGATTGACCACATTGTTAGTTTGATGGGAAGAGATATTGCTTTGTCCAGAATATGTTCTGCATATTGTCCAACTGCCATATTGGAAAATGTGGTCCAAAGTCTTGTTTTGTCTCACTTACATTATTGCCCATTAGTGTGGTCTAGTGCAGCACAGAAACATCTAAGAAAACTTCAGATTGCACTGAACAGAGCAGCTCTGCATTGTCCTTTTCGCACTAATGTGCGCAATATGCATACTAAATTATCTTGTTTAACAGTGGAGTCAAATGCAAAATATAATCTTCTGTTGTTTATGCATAAGGTCATGGCTAATAAAACACAATTTTTTTTTAAATAAAATATTATTAAGTGGATATGGCCATGAGCATGTGACACACCAAGTTAGCAACAACATGGTTAATATTCCAAGCTCAAGATGTAATTTTATGAAGAAAACTGTTGTATACAGAGGGACTGTAGAGTGGAATTTACTCCCATCCAGTGTCAGGGAAATCCAAAGCCACTTTTCTTTTAAGAAAACAATAAAACAAGAGATTATTTGAGTGAAAGTACTACTTATTTTTATTTTTTCTAACCTTGTAACTATGAGGGATAAGTATGCTGATAAATAAGGAGGTGCATACCGTTCTTGGCCTTGAAGGCAAGTGTTAAGGTTTTGAATATAATGCGAGCGGCCACAGGGAGCCAGCGAAGGTTCCTTAGTATGGTGTGTGGTTTGTCCATACTCCTTGGACGATGATCAGTACTGGTAATGACACATCACCAAGCACCTCAAGATGGCAAAATAAGAATTTTAAGTGCTCAACTTTGCCCAGCACTTTACTATATATGTTACACTTCATGGTCTACTTATGGTCTACTTAAACGATTTAGGACTGGTCAGTAATCCGTAAGCTGCACATCTTTCCCAGAGACATATCTCAGGTTTTTTTTATTTCAAACTGGTTCTAGAAAGTACAGATTCTGATGCAGCAGATTCTGATGTGAAATATCAGAATTAGAATTGAGATGTCCCCCAGTTAGGGGACATCTGTATTAGCGGAAGCATTTATTTCGTCTGAACACTATTACGTTCTTGTATAATGGTATTACGTCACATTATAGAGTAAATAATTCGTTCAAAAGAAACTTCTTCTCACAGCGCTGCGAGCAGGGTTCGAACCTGCGCGGGGAGACCCCATTGGATTTCAAGTCCAACGCCTTAACCACTCGGCCATCGCAGCCTATGTACGCTTGCGCACAATTACATATTGTCGTTCGTGTCATTGAGAAACACTACGTGAAAAATATTATTTCATTACTACCTTGGTCAAGCTTTCAGAAACTGTAGCTGTGTACTATTCCTGCTATATAGCTGTGACAGAATACGACCGGAGCAAGTTTGCCGGCTAGATTTTACCAGACAGGGAAGAAAAACCAAATATACTTCAGACAAAAAGTGACATAAAGATACGAGGTTTGAGGGTTTTAAAACGCTGATCATTTTAAAACCCTTAAATTTAAGGTTTTTAAAATGATCGGCGTGTGAAATTTTGTCTGAAGAGGGGGCTGAAAGGAACGACGGACTGTCAGTTTACATTCAGGGTGATCACGCCCTCCCCTCTCAAATGAGACGATATTTTTTGTGATGTATGGAAAAAAAACATTTTAATTATCTGCCATATAAATTATACATGTAGTAAAACACTGATGACAAATTGTTGCAATATTCACTGGGGGGCTTCTTATTCCAACTACTGGAGCTCACTCTTATGAGAGAAGAGAGAAGCCCCTTTTTAATATTTAGCTTTTTTGGTTTATTTCCCTAGCTGAGTATATGTTTCTGTATCATAAGCATGTACTCGGACATGTAATGAACAGCTCTGTGGTCAGTAAATATCCAAATAATGTATTTGTATGGGCGTGACAAATCTCTTATCAGTAAACAAATCTAGGGCTAAAAGAGAACAGTGTTACTGTATCATTGTTACATTGGGTAATAAGTTTAAAAATCTTACGCATAAACCATAGCAGGACTGTAATAATAGTGGTACAGAATAAAACCTCACCCGGTGAAATTAAAGTCATCACGTGGGGATGTAGCTCAGTGGTAGAGCGCATGCTTCGCATGTATGAGGTCCCGGGTTCAATCCCCGGCATCTCCACTTTTTCACCACTTCTGGTGTTTTTGTGAAATGTCAGAATTAGAATTGCGTTCATTAGCCAAGTATGTGAGAGAGCACATAGAGCGAATTTGATTCCGGTCGATGGTGTCTCTCAAGCACAACAGTATAAAACAACTATGATATGAAAAGATGCCGTGAATAATTTACTGAACAATATAATAATTAATGCAACGATTAAAATGTTTAATAGTGATTAATCACGTATTTCTGTGATTAATCGCATTGGTTCACGAAAAATGTAATAATGAATTGAAAAGTAGTGTATTGTGCACTTAACCAGTGCCGGCGCCAAGGGGGGGCATTCGAAGGCATTGCCCCCCCTAGAGAGTCGCCAGACCTCCCCTAGCGAGTCGCTCATATCAGAGCGAACCAACTGACTAACTATGGGCGGGCACTATAGGACGTGGTTTTCGGGGGGGGGGGGGGGAGTGCTCGCTGGTGTCGATCGTGGGTGGGGGGGGGTTCTCGTTGGTTTCGATCGT
>JBBPCX010000023.1:7307585-7324453 GCA_037974365.1 Hydrocynus forskahlii | reverse complement strand
CCCCCGGAAAACCACGTCCGATAGTGTCCGCCCATAGTTAGTCAAATGCCCGCCCAGTTGGTCCGCTCTGGCGCCGGTGTTGTCACCGGCACTGCACTTAACCATTAATGTTACACACACATTAATCTTGCTTCCGGGGTGTTCTGTCAAAACATGCTACCCACCCAGATGTGCTACCGTGCTCTTCTGCGCATGTGCAGTTGAACAGTCTTGAGATTCGGTGCCACGCCCATAAATCTGTGCTACCTTGAGACACTGGCAGCAGTATAAACTTCAAGGGAGCATTTTTCCACTGGGCAGCATGAATGGAGAGATTGCTTATAATTAAATATTTTAAATAAAATATATTTTACTCTGATTATGCATATTATTTGTATATTTCTCATCATTATCAGTGTTATAAGCTGACGATAAACTGTATGAACTGTATAAACTTAAAGGAAGCATTTTTCGACAAGGCAGCCCAGAGCCAGAGCCACGATCATAACAGTATATCAGACACCTTCCGAGCAACAGCAAGTTAACATTTATAAATCCGTTTTCTTTTTTTCCAAACAGGTAGCCTACCAGCAGAAACATTTTTCATTTATCAGGGAGCAGCAGAAGCTGTAGCCTAGCGAGTGTCCCTGTTAAAGTGAGGTGAAGCGGTCGAGCACAGAAAAATATAATAAAAGTGTATACGCATACAAATGAACAAAATGATACAATCGTGATTTTATGTACAGAAAAATACAAAGAAATACAGGATATATTCTACAGTGTGTACAAAAAGTGAAATTGCATTACTGTGTGTTAGGCAGTGTGACTTCAGCTGTTTAGGAGGGAGATGGCGAGGGGAACGAAACTGTTGCTGTTTCGGCTGGTCCTAGTCTGCAGGCTTAGATCGTCTGCCAGAGGGCAGCAGGTCAGAAAGTCTGTGTCCAGGGTGTGAGGGATCTGTGATGATTTTCCCTGCCCGTTTCCTTGAACTTGAGAAGTACAAGTCCTGGGTGGAAAGCAATTAAGGGGGCACCGTACAATCCGCTGCAGATGTGAATGTAAAGTAAGACAGGAAGCAGAGCTGGAGGTGGCAGAGTTGAAAATGTTAAGATTTGCATTGGGAGTGACGAGGATGGACAGCATCAGAAATTAGTTAATTAGAGGGACAGCTCAAGCTGAACATTTGGAGGAAAAGTCAGAGGGGCGAGATTGCGGTGGTTTGGAAATTGTCTGCGAAGAGAATCTGAGTATGTTGGGAGAAGGATGCTGATGATGGAGAGAAGAGAAGAGGAAGGTTACACTTGGATCAATTATTACACGAAAACCACCTGAAAATGATTTTACAGTACATGTGAATGCTGTAAATGTTTAATATGACAAGGGCATGAACTAACAAAGTGTTGGTTGTAAACGGCGTTTTAAATGTGTCTTTAAAGGGTAGTGAAGGACACTTTGGGTTACGTTTTATTTATTCATGATATTTGTTTATTTATCTGCATGCTGCCATTGCACACTACACTGTTATACACTGTTCCGGATATTTATTTTGCAACATGCTGTTTCTCCCATCACCTGCACTTTATATATTTGTATATTTGTATACTTAGTAAATTACTTGATCAGTTGTGTTTTTCTTTTTCGTCTCTGCTGCTGCAAATTGAAAGATGTTACAAGAATGTCGTTGTACGAAAGTATAATGACAACAAAACCTCAAGTTTTAAACAACCAAAATCCACTTATAAAACATTTCGAACAAAAACGCTTGGTTCCACTGGGGCTCGAACCCAGGACCTTCTGCGTGTAAAGCAGACGTGATAACCGCTACACTATGGAACCGCTTGTTATGATGTATCTTCTTCACTGCAAAAATACATGAATCGCTCCGATTCATTTCTTTTTTCTATATTAAAAGATGTGTTACCGTTTCTCTCGTTATAAAATATCGAGGCATGAGGACACACAGCTGGTCTTATCTAGTTCACTGGTGTCTGTTTAAACAACTGCACGATTCCGAAGAAAAACAGCATCACATTTGTCTGCCACCAAACTCAGCGAGAGGAACCTGCATTGCGGTTCTGGAAAAATGAAATGCTATATAAAAAGTAGTCTGTTTTTAAACTGATTTTATTTCAGAATAACACGTTGCGGCGTTCATACAAATGGTTTACGGTGTCACCAAATAAGCATACAATACGTCTTGTCCCAATAAAAACGTATCGTCATTGGAATACAAATGTCAGTGTCTGTTGGAGTCTAAATGTGTCTGTTTCATTTAAAAAAAATCATGTGTGGCATCTTGGGGGTATAGTTGCTTCAAGAAAGAGAAATCCGTTAGTGCATCCTAGTGCAGTCAACCAAGAGAAATCTGTGCAAGATAGACAAACACATACGCGCGCGCACACACACGCGCGCACACACACACTGCAGGATGTAAAGAAGACCCGTCTCCCACTGATTTCTCCAGCCAACAAAATCCCAAACGGATGAGAGATAAATATGGCGGATTTCTACCATGCAGCATAGAATATTAAGGCAACAAAACTAACAGTTTAACAAAGAAATTTATAATTGGAGTGATGCAAAATATCGGAGACGCTTTGTTTGTTTTGCTCGTGCGAGAACAGCGCGACCTGCACCAGTTTTATTATATGAATGGGTCCGATCATTAGTGCAGCCAGGACAGCTAAAAAACCTGGATTAGTAAAGGCCTAAAAAACACAGACATACGAACTGGCGATGGGACTGCAATAGCTCATTCTAGAGAAACCGACGTCAGAAAAACATGGGCTACAAGGTAAGAGCGCAGTTATAGCATCAAGAGCTGTATTTCCGCACGCACACATCAACCGCTACTTCCTCCGCATATCCGCACATCTCACAGAAATAACGGGCCGCTGTGTTTACAGTCTGTTTATTTCGGGGTATGTTTTAACCAATGGCTTTGGTAACTGGTGTCAAATCTTCGTTTGGCATCTATAATCAGCGAGATTATTGAAATGCACGTTTTCTCCGTGGTGCACATGTACCGCCCTCATCAGACAGTTCATCATCAGACGTGCGCCGACGGTTGAGAAGGTACTGCGAAGACTGCGGCACTATCGGGCCGGTGATGGACTCTGACTCATTCAGAGACTTGGAGCCAGTTTGGTCCAGCATGTTGTGCTTTCTGACTGTGTGAAAGCCTGCTGTCTTCAGAGGATCTGCATCAGTGATGAACGCCCGGCTCTGAATAAAGGTGTAATATATCAAATATAAATGCGGGGATGGGGGGTTGGGATATTTGCTGCAGAAGTGTGGTTTGACATCTCAAACGAAAGGCTCGCAGTTTTGAAGGCTTTTTAAATAATTTTGTTGTTGAGGCTTTGCAGGGTCTCAAGTGTCAGTCGCACACCGTTCGACATGTTTATATATATATATATATGTATATATATATATATAAAACCTTTGCAGCAGGTGCTCCTTTGACTTCAGGAAAAACATTAATATTTCACCTGTATCAATTGTGTTGCTCATTGTTACTGTTCTTGTTGGCTTACAATTTAAAATTTTACTGTTTGACCTTGGTAAGGCTCAACCAAATCTCCTTAAACCAGTCGATTATCAGTCGATTAACCAGACATCAGAGGGTTTCAAATGGTCAAATGGTTGAATGGTTTGAATGGTTGAATGGTTTGTTAAAACCATGGTTTGGCTGTCTCCTTGCACATTGTCACAGTCTTGAGAGAAACCTGTGCTCTTATTCATGAATTTCTCAGTAAAAGGCAACAGATAAATATTTGGGATCCTACTAATTAGGAGAGTATCAGTCTTCAGAGGAAACAGTTGTGAATGAACTTCAAGGGACATTTTTTGGAGGTACACCGAATGTACAAAAGTTTGCAAACCCCCCTTCTACATAGTGAATTTAATTTGGATGGTCTAGTGGTTACAGTGTTGGCCCTGCAATCAGAGAGTTGGGGGTTTGAATCCCAACTGCTAGTGTCATCACTGAGGTTTCCTTGAGCAAGGTACCGTCCCCACACACTGCTCCCTGGGCGCCCCTCTTTGGCAGCAGCCCACTGCTTCACTTGGTGAATGCAGAGAAAGAATTTCACTGTGTGCTGTACTTGTATGACTATGCATGTGACAAATATCTTATCTTAATTATTTGGTGCACTCATTGCTGACACAGCTGTTCAGCTGTTTACATGCAAGTTGTACAATTTTCGTAGAAAAGCACTGCCAATATAATAGGAGCATGTGGAACATGAGGCCACTAACCCTATAGTCAAAAGTTGGCTATGGCTGTGGGGCAGATGTATCTGCTTTCTCTGGGTGACAGGACGCAATCAAATAAATATCTCTGGGATGAACTGGAGAGATGTTTGTGATTCAGAATTAATCCTTAAACATCAGTAACTGACCTCACTAATGCTCTTGGGACTGAATGCTATCAACATGTTCTGATGTTTAGTGCAAAGCCCTCCCAGAACAGCAGAAGTTGTTACTGCAGCAAAGGAGGACACACTCAGAAAATAAAAGTTAAATGAGCAGGGGTCAGAAACGTTTAGTCTAGTTGTGGGTGCAGAAATACATCTCTTTAATGTGTTACAAGAAATCAACATTCTGGTTAGATTGTATCATCTTTGTGTTCCTCTGTTTTGAATGCTGTAATTAATTCTAGACTATGCCATAACTCTGCATTACTGTCCATTCTCCTGTCCTCACTTATTTAATCTAGTGATAACAGCTGCCAGTAGTTCTTCCAGGATTGTAAAACACAGACCTGAGTTAATTCAGAAAGCTTTTAAAAAAAATCTCCAGAGACTTTATAGGCATAATAACTTGAATATACAAGACATTAGTTCACATGCCTATTATGTGTGTGTTTCCCAGATCCCGGCCGCTGCAATGGATCGCGTAAGTCTGTTTTGGCGGTTGAGGCGTCGAGCTCGTCGAGGAGCTTTGTGCATGGCATTATTTTGCATGACCATGGCTGTGTTGTATACACTGTGTGCTGAAAACAGCGTACCTGTTACTGATGCCATCTTTGGGGTGAGGGCAAGGACCCGAGCACAGCCCCGGACGCACTCCATTGTGAAGGTACATTAAGGTTTTTACCCTTTATGTACATGCAGTTTGAATTCACAGCTGCTTTTGTTTTAGAGGAATTACACAAGGTAAAAAGTGGCCCTTGTCACTGTGTAGCTACATAATAAGATGCAATTAATGCAACATTTCTCTTTCTCTCCTGCTTAGTCTGCTTTTTTCCCTACACCTCTCTAACCCCCCACCTTTTGTAAAGCATCCTTGGGATTGTGAAAGGCACTATATAAATGTTTATAAAAATTAATAATAAAATGGTTTATTTTTATTATTATTAATAATAATAATAACGACAATAACATTATTATTATTATTATTATTATTATTATTATTATTATTATTATTATTATTGTTATTATTATTATTATTATTGTTATTATTATTAACAAATAATGAGCATTTACTGATCAATTACAGGTGCTACGGGGAGTAGGAGCCAAAACTATGTACATGGACCCTCAGAAGCTCCCAGGTGTCATTCCAGGAGATCCTCAAAAGCCAGTCCCCATCTTGTCATCCTCCACTAACAATATGGAGGACAGTCACAAAGACCACACCTTCAGGAGCAGGGACAGGGAGCCACATGGGCTTCTTTCCTGGCTTTTGGGCAGGCCCTTAAGACGTGCCATTGAGACAATCATTGGAGGCAGAAGAAGAGCAGATGGAGGCTATCTAAAAGGGGATACAGAGTTCTTCGGGCCTGATGGAGCTCTAGGAGAGATATGGGATGATGAAATGTCAAGCACCATGCTTGGAAAACGGCTGAGGAAGGTTGTACAGAACTATCAGGTGAGGTTTTGGGGAGAGAGATGTTCGTGTTTGTGAGTATTTTTAAAATACTGGCTTCACACACTTTGGTAAGCCAACCAAATGTGAGTGCAACAACTTCTACATTTCCTGCCAATTCTAAAATGAACACATGCTCTTAAAACAAGCCTAGAAAATAAATGGCCCTTTCACAAAAAGTGCACCATATAGTAATGGGTAATAAGACAGAATGACTGTAGATGAGCAACAGAAGAACTGACTGACTCATGGCAGTTCTTTTAGTGTACCAGCTTTACAAATAGGTAGGTAACTTTGAAATGACCTCTAAACAAGCAGTAATAGTGTTTTAACAGCAACAGTTACTAGCAGATGTTCCAGCTGCTTCATTAGTTACTTACAAGTAAACTGTACTTAATGCATAATTTACATAAATAAGATATATTTCACAATGGTACATTTAAAAAAACCTGAAATCACAAGTGTAAATTTTCTTATTTGTAGGAATTAGGTACATATGATATGGCATGACTGCATGATATGGCATGACTCTTTTTAATTAAGAGACTGTCATGTCCCTCTTTTCTGTTTGTTGAAATAAAAGCTTTAAGTCATGGACATTCACACCTGCGCCTCATTCTCACATTGATACCCAAGCAATATGACAAAGACAGACACACTATAGGATTTCTTAATTGATTGTAATTAATTATGGTTAATTTAATTTGTTCTGCTGACTTATTATGTGTTTCTTGTTTTTTTCCCTTTTTAAGCACACATTTGTTAGTCTAGTTATAATAAATTGTGTAATAAAATCATTTGGTTCTTATGGTGCAATCATTTGGCATTACCAAAAATTCGTCATTCCGATAGTGAAGATATTCATATAGCTTGGAATTTGGATATGGCATAATGGCATAAATCAGATATGATAGAGATCTTAATAGAGACAAAGGTTAACATGCTGCTTATGTTATTATAATACATAAACATGCTGCTTTGTATTATGTTTTGTCAGTCTTCTTGATCCATTGTCTGTAAAATGTGTTATTTTGTAAACTAGTAAAATTATGATCTACACCAATGCTATTAAAACTGCAATCCCACCATGATAATAACAAGCCTTTTCCTGAAGTATGCATGAGAACTGATATCGCATCCACTTAAATAATCTGTTCGTATACTCCTGATAGTACTAAACACAGTTGCATAAATTGTAACACTAAGGTGATTTTGTTTTACCTCACATAAATTGAATGGGTCATCAAAGGGGGTACTTCTTGTCAAATGAAAATATTTTTTTTCTCTAGAAGTTACCCTTCACTCCATAATATTTTTTTCACATTCTTCAGGCGATGAATAAATATGGAGTACAGCTCACCGGGACAGAGGGTGCATCAAGACGACATAAACTGAGTGGCCCTGAACTTCTGTGCCAACTCAAAGAGACAGTGCAAATCACCACATTAACACCAAATATGGAACCATTTGCTGGATTTCCCTGGGCCTCCCAACTGCCACCACAACCCCTGATCTCTGACCTGGGTCCATTTAAATCATGTGCAGTTGTGTCATCTGCAGGTTCTCTGCGAAACTCTGGATTAGGAAAGGAAATTGGTGCGTAAGATTACCTTCATCTTGAAGATGGACTGATTAAGACTGTAAAAATAGTTTTGCTACAGCATAAAAATCTAGCTGTGTTTATTTAGAGAAGTGGTTGTTAGATTTAGGCTCTAGAGTACAGCTACTTGCATGCACCTTGCAGTAACATGTACAGTTCAACTCAGGGAGAATTAGTTCATTAGTAGTATTTTGTGTTGGGAGCATGGGAAACTTTAAAATGTATTATGGTGTGGGCTAGGTGGAGCTGAAGCCTCAGGACTCCAGCATGCATTTAGTGTCATTCTCAGCTCTTAAAGATTCATGTCTGTCAAGAAAGTTCTGTTAAACAGAATAACACCAACATGATGAGTGATCAATCGCTCCTTCAATTCTGGCTCAAGAACAAAATACATTTATTTGACATTTTTCTCTCCCAAAACCAAAAAACATTGGAAAAATTCTCATAGAAATATTCCACTTTGCCTGTGTTGCCGCATCACTTTTGTGCAAATTCAGCCATGCATATCAGCTAGCATTTGCTGCCTCTATCTTGAGAGATATACCCCTAGAATTATGCAATGTGATTATGTTATCACCCTGTGTTTGCAATGTTGGAGCAACACCTAATTTAAATTTTTTTCCATAAATTTTTCCCATTCTCCCCATTCAGGGCTGCTCAGGTCTAAGGATAGTTGCAGTGGTAATTTGTGCTGGAAGTTCATTTAACATTGAACTGTTGTTGCGATTGGAGCATTTAGAAAGATAGGAGTCACTTACAAACATGAATGTGAATGATTAATGCAAAAAGACCTGAGCAATAAATGAGAACCGAGCAGTACAGAACTGAGATTAAGTCTTCTAAGATGCTTATGTTTTACCTTGCCCTGAAAGCCTTCTGTCTCTGATTCCCGTGGGCATGTTCAATGAAACTAAAGATGTCAGAGGACGATTGGTTTGTGGGTCACGGGCTGAAAGACGATGGAGAGAGGAAATGAGAAGGCAGCAATTAGAGAAATGAGATCCACCAAGAATCTACTGCATATATTGTTTATAGGTCATGAAATAGCTTCAACATCCAAACAATGCATTCTATGTCAATGAGATTACTTTGGAATTCAGCCATAGGCTGCATGGACATACAGTGTATTATTAGATTCTAAAAGCCATACTTTCTTTACTCACCTATGTAGTGTGAGAAAAATACTGTACAAAAATCCTCATAAAATCTTCACACAGTGGCCAGCCACCTCTCCTTCAACTTCAACCTGTTGCTGTACAATGTCAGCTACTGTAGATCCTTCATTTTTGTTGGAATCGGCATTAGTTTCCACAAAGTTGTTGCTAGTCTTTCTGGGATCCACTCAACAGCGATAACAATAAAAAAATCAAAACAACAAAATTAAAAACTAAACAAATCAAAACATGCCAAACCTCAATAAAAATCCAAATAAAATAAGTACAATAACTGTACATATAAAACATTAAACCTGCACTAAACTGAAAACCAGTACCTGTTTTATGGGGCATTTGTTGGTCAGTTTTTTTTATCATACAGTATGTCTCAAATCAATGAGAAGCATGCAGTATGTGGCTGACTAAAATAGCTAAATTTCTTGTTAATTCATCTGTCATGTCAGTGTGTATGAAATAAGCTCTGAGCATTGAAAGCTACATGAACTACAGTTAAGGAGGATACATTTATCCATTTGTGGCAACAGCATGAATAGTCTATACTTTTTAAGCCTGGATTTTTTCCAAGTATATTTCTGTAGAATTTCTGACCATAGACTCTTGTCTAGTTCCTCTTACTGCTGCTGCTAATTTTAGGCAAAACTGCACTGGACCAAAATATCACAGTACTTAGTAAAGAATAATAAAGAATAAAGAAGTTCAGCCAGTTCCAAAAAGACTGCAATCTTGGACTTCTGAAGAGCAGAACAAAAGTCTATCTAATATTAACATAAATAATTCACATTATGAGAATGATTGCTATTAGACTTTAAACATGAATGCATAATGGTGTGAGCAGACACATCAACTTCAAGAACTTTTTGAAATGTCTTCAAAAATATTGTTTTTCTCTTTAATTCCAGATTCCCATGATGCAGTGGTAAGATTCAACGCTGCACCCACTTTAGGCTTTGAAAAAGATGTAGGCTCGAAGACTACAGTTCGCTTGATCAATTCCCAGGTATGTATAAACAGTCACCACATGCACAGAAGGTTTGAGAAAATTAAGTAACAATAATTCATGAAAACATAATGCTTCAAAATAACTGTATGACAATCATCCTCTTTAAGGTAATGGCATCAGAAGATCATCACTTCCT
Source organism: Hydrocynus forskahlii (assembly GCA_037974365.1). NCBI lineage: Eukaryota > Metazoa > Chordata > Actinopteri > Characiformes > Alestidae > Hydrocynus > Hydrocynus forskahlii. The sequence continues at coordinate 7,314,692 of JBBPCX010000023.1, read as the reverse complement.
CTCCAGTTCGTTATACAGTACAGGGTCTTTAGTAGCCTGGGATCCTGCACCTTACTCTTCAGACCTTAATGAGGTAACAACACAGGATTCTCCTTATCTGTGCAATTGTGTGAAACCAATTAGAAAAAGTACAGTTCTTAAAGGCATTTTTTTCATGAAAAAATCCAACATTAAGCGAGTGAGAGCTACAAAGTGTATCACTTTCAGGGGATTATTTGATTGTATTTCTTCCAGTGTAGCTAGTTACCTATTTAAAATGGCCTGGACAACTCTATGGATTTAACTCTGTCTGTAATTGCTGTTACATACTTTTGTCTATTTCATTCATAGTTAAAGCAGAGACTTCAAGGTCCTGACATTTAGCTAGATAGCTGTTCTGGAAGAAATTCTGATTATGAGTGATTATGAGTTGTTCAAGTATTGAGTGATGTGTTACATATTAGGAAGTAATGATACTAGCTAGTAAATACAAATCCATGGCATAGCCCAAGCTGTGTGGATACATGCAAAAGCTCATGCATGTAAATATTTTCTCTACCGCTCTGAATGCTCTCTTCAGAATTAAGTAGCAGTAGCTACTAGTAGGAGCCACTGACTCCTGGATAAACTTTTAATCTCATTACTATCAACAAAGTGAATTTAAGCCAATTCAGGCCTTCATTGTGTCTGTTTGATTACCAGTGGGTTTATGCCTCCCAAATTGTTTGATGACACACTATTCTGACATTTCCTGGTAGTAACAGTGGTTTGTGGTTAACAAGCTATCATGGTTTCCATTTGGCTCTCGGTATGGACTCCATGAGCCTTTACTAAACTTACTAGGAATTATCTTGACAGGTAGAAGGATGCTTTACTATGTGTTTCTTTTGTATCCTACCTAGTAGACCTAGTTTCCTCCTGAAGTGTAAACTGGCAATATCATTGTGTGGGTTATAGCTTCTGGCAGCATTTACCCAAACATTCCATGACCGGTTCTATTAGAGCATCCAAAATTCTGCCTCTTCTGGGAGCATTAAATTCTTACAAAACATCCAGTGTCTCAGCAATAAGGACTGGGTAGTTAACATTGACTTATGTATGTCTGACCAAAACCTGGCTACAGGATAATGACTATATTTTTAGACCAAGCAATGCCTGCAGAGTTTCTGTTTGTTGACACACCTCTCCTGGTGGGGATGATTTAGCTGAGCTACATCTCTGAAGGATTAATATTTACCAGACCTGGTTTGAATGTCTTGTTCTTGTTTCTGGTGCCAAGTCATTGTTAACCATCCTCCTAAAATGTTTTTTTTTTTCAAAATGCTAACCCTAACCCTAACATTTCTTAGAAAATAATAATATGTATTGTTTATTTTATATGACTGTTGTGCCAAGTTTCTTGAAGGGTGGTAATATTTCTAGAGCTGATGTTTAACCCTAACACTAACCCTAACCTTAACATAAACCTAATTATAACCCTACCTCTTACCTGTTTGTATTTCAGTGGTACAACAAGACAGATTACCCAATATTTAAACAGTATCAGCGCTACCGGCGGCTACACCCTCAGCAGCCTTTTTATATCCTACATCCCAGTGTTGAGTGGCAGCTATGGAGGCGGATACAAGACAACATGGCTGAGCCTATCCAAAAGAATCCACCATCGTCAGGGTTATTAGGTAGGTGATGTACAAACAAATATCAACAAAAAAGACAACTGTTGAATCATTTATAATGAAATTGGGAGTTAAGTTGTTGACGAATGGTAGAAAATTAAAAAGAATGCAAAAACAGTGATATAAGGTTTTGTACATGTATGTACATTTGATGTGTTTGTGTATGTGTGCATGTAAATAATAGCTGTTTATGTTAATCTCTTAGCTACAATTATGTGTGTTGCAAAATTTATGGTGTAAATTTGCAACATACATAATTGCAGCAAGGAGATTAATATAAACAGCTATTATTTACATACACGTTGTTCTTTACTATACTGCTAAAGAATCACAAATTTTATACAAAAAAAAGTCTTAAGGATTTTCCTTAAGACTTTTTTAATCAATATGCTTTTGGTTTTCTGAGTTGCATATTCTATTTCTCCCAAGGGACAGTACTGATGATGTCACTATGTGATGTGGTCCACGTGTATGAATTCTTGCCATCACGACGCAAAACTGAGCTTTGCCACTACTACCAGCGCTTCAGCGATGCAGCCTGCACCCTAGGTGCCTACCATCCTTTGCTTTATGAGAAGAACTTGGTGAAAAGGATGAACCAGGGATCTGACCGAGATATCTACACTCATGGCAGAGTCACACTGCCTGGATTCAGTACCTTTAATTGCAACCTCACTTCCACCTCTTCTACTCTTTCAAAGGCATAAACTAAGGACTTTCAGAGTGGAACTGTATTAATGGCGCATGATTCATTGTATCACAACAGCTCATTCAGAACAAGTGGACCTACAGCCCTCACAAGAGTGCATGTAGGAAGCTCTCTAAGCTGTAAGTATTTTAGCTATTAACAAGCTGTTAATGAGCACCACTTGTTTACCCTCTCCAGTCCACAGAAATGTAACTTTATCTTATACTCAATCCTTACTAAACAACCCCAACACTCTGACCCCAACTGCTCTACTGCATAGTTAAATAGTTCTACAATTATTTGTGTAAGTATATAACCAAAGTACACAACAATACTTATTTGTAATGTGAGTTGAAAACATTGAATGGACTCATTCACACAGATACACCTGTTGTATTTTCCTAATTTGTATTCATTTTTTACTCAAATTCTCAGCCTCAGCCAAATTTTAAGTACCTGACAGCACAAAACTGACAATTACAACCAAAAAGCAATATTCCAGCCCAGTGGATACAAAGTTAGGAATACAGAGCACTGAATACTTTTCAGTAAGGCTCACTGTCTCTCCCTAGAACAAAATAATTCTTGGTATGAACAGGTCAGTTATGATTTACTGTTTTAAACAACTGTTGAACAGGTAGCATGGAAACAGTAGGCCTCTGTACAAACAAAGGCCTTCTAGCCTGTGTACACACACACACACACACACACACACACACACACACACACACACACACACACACACACACACACACTGCTCTAATATCTCTTTAAAAGTGAAATTCCACTAAAATTCTACAGGCTTATTTGGTAATAAATTAGACAATACATGCATGTTATATGAATGTAGCTAATTTAATTGTTGGAGACCACACAGAATAAAAACACAAATCTATGGTAAATCAATGAAAATGTAAAACTGTCCACATGCAAGATAATAGTATGCCTATGTGCTGTGTCTAGCATCATACATAGATATAAAGTTATTCTGCCCTCACATAATGTCAGAAATATTGTATTCATGAGATGAGTGAACAAAAACACCAACACAGTATCGTGATTATCATGTTGGAAAACTATGATTTTCTAAGAGCCCTGACTTTCCAAGCTGAGGCCTTCTCAGCAAAATAAAATGGTAGCTACTGATGGATGTATTGTAAACTGCTTGTATTTTAGTTATTTGTCTCTCACATATAAGCACTGCGGACTCAAATGTACACATGAAAAAAGCAATATTTACAGTAGTGCCAAATATACTTTCTCTATATGACATCAGAAAAACAAATAAAAGTAACACAAAATCTTTATTCTGAGTTTATCAGTCTAGTTTCTAGCTAAATCAGATCATATTAGATCGTTTGTTTTTAGCTTGGTCATCTTTCTGTTTCTTGACCTACTATCATAGATTAGTTCCAGAGCAGAACAGTTTTTGATGCTATATGGTATGGTGCTTGATTTTTTTATTTGGATATTGGATTAGTGGAAAACAGGCTGAATGGGAAATATTTTGGTGATGGCATTCAACTTTGATGGCATTCAATTTTGGTGATGGTATGGAGCTATTCTTGAACCTATTATGGTTCTGGGACCTAACTTCGGCAATACTATTATTTTTCAAGTGCTGGTACAATGACCTTTCTAATTGCTGATGAGATGGTTCTCTAGATGTAAACTGTATCACCCCACTTCAGTAGAAAATGGCAACCAAACCCAATTAGAGGGTAACTACAGCAAACAGCCCACTTGTCACTGCTAATTGTAAACTAGACATCCAGATCATGCCTGGCTTTAGTGTCTAGCGATTATTTAATTAGGATCTTATTTATGTGGTATATTTAGACGGAGAGATTTTTGGTGGATTTTCTCTTTAACAGGTCACAACTCAAGGGGAGTTTGTATTATGTATATATGCATTTGTTCATTACACTGTGAGGGACTGGCAGGCTTTTTACCAACAGGAACACTGGACTGTTCAACCTCATTCTTTAGAGAACGTTATTGCATGTATAGCTTTAATTGCACTGCACCATACCTTTGATATGTTTCTGGTGATTGTGTTGTTAAATAAGTTCAGTAAAATTGCATGAATGTTGTTTCACTGTCATCAAGAAGGTCCCTATACTTGTTCATGATTTGCAGCCTGTTAAGTGCTTAGGCTTGTTAGAGATCACATAAGATACTAGGGTAATCATGAATCCATCAGTGTCCAATTTTATTTATAGCTATAAACTATATCCTCATAAACATATTTTTGAAAAATATCTCATGGGTTGCTTAAACCCAAGAAACCTTCACCTTCATATTTAGTTTGGATACGATCAACTACAAATTATGCAAATTTCATTAAAATGAAATATTTTTTAAATATTATTCAAGAACCTTTGTACGTAGGGATGTTATTTTTTCATACTTATGTTCAGACATGCTTTTCATATTCTTACAGCAGACTCTGTAGACATTCAAATGCCAAAGTTCATGTTCATGCATTCCTGTAGTTTTCTTAAACTTTGTGACCACTTTGGGAAAACTCTATTATTCTAAAAAAATTTCATAATGCGCGCAGATAAGCTGCTGCTATTTCAGTTTAATCATGTATGCTTTGTCTTCTACATTGCATTTCACTGCCACTGTGCATAGAAGACAGCAGATGAGAGCAGATACAATAATCTCTTCATTCATGGCTGTGACTGTGTGATTTATAATCTGGAAACAAGTTCAGTTAAACACCGGTCATTTTCCCTAACCCAGGAAAGGAGCAAAACAAACTATGTTTCTGTGATAGAAAGATTCAAACTCTAGCATGGACAACCAATATCCTGCTTTTTCCAAATTATAATTTAAACTTCTGATTGAATTCTTTCTTCAGTTTGCATCCTCCAATGTAGCAACTTACCTGCTCTTATTTTCAGACACAAAAAACTGCTATGATTCAGCTAAAACACGTTTTCCTGGCACACCCACATCAATGAGCACTGAACCACTGTGACCAGTGGTACAGTACATGTATTGATTGACCTAAATCTGGGGAAACACACTCCTCAGTACAAATGTTTGAAACAATGTACTCAAATTAAACATTGTATCACTGATATTCCCCTGTGGAGGAAGGTGGTATACTATGCATACATACGCTCAAACACCTGGGCATATTCTTTCTGATGTCTGAATTCTAAGAGATGCTTTATAGGGTCAGACAAGCAGGAGATATCTGAGAACCTGTATCTGAGCCAAAGCAATCTGCGTAGTATGTAATTAGAGCTCCATACAATCAAGACATTTTGCTGATAAAATATTGAAAATGTAATAAAATCTGGAAAATTGCACCTTGATTAATACCAGCTAAGATTCTTGCTCAACACAAATGAGGGACATAGTAGCTTCTGTCAAAAGCAAGTTGTATTCGAACAAAGCAGCATTCTCACCACTATAAAGACATATCACTGTAGTCATGAGGGTAGAAGAGCATGTAACACTGTCTTACAACATTCCAGGTTTTCTGTCCTCTCGTGGTGCAAGCAAATATTTTGGAATTACATTTTGGCAATGTTATTCTGTTGCAATTAGGCATGACAATTGTATCACTTATCACTGTATGATAAAACAATACCATGTATGTCAAGATAAATAAATTATACTGAACGGTGTGCGTGTATGGTCTTTGATTTCAGCTTTACAAGGGGAATTTCACAAATGCTAAATTGTATACAAAGTCATTCAGACTAGTTTGATCTGAAATGTGTTATTCTAGAGGTATTTCCTGAGTCATTAGTCATGATTACTCAGTCTTTGTTCACGGCGGTGTTGATGGGAACTGGGACTAGATGTCTGAAGCTTTTAATCTGACACTTTTAAATCCTAATTATGAGTCAGCATGGCATTAAACATGTAGTACCCATCCTAGGGCTATAGCACAATGTTCCTGTAAGATTCATGCCCAATTGCAGCTTTGCAAACAAAGGTGGCACCTCAATTTCCTCAGTTCTCCGGTCATTGCCTAGCAATGACTGCAAGCTGCTTTTCAGGTCTTCGTAAGTCTTCATAAACAATGTCTGCACCAAACAGGTGCATTATGCTTCAGTCAAAGGAGGCGATCTCAAAAGAGAAGATCTCAGAAAAAACACCATGGATGTTTGTTATGATAGAAGATTTCTGAAGAGTTCTGGCTCAGATGGAACACTTTCAGATCACTCTAAGTGTGAGATGTATAATATTCTGGGAGAACACAAGGAACCCAGGGGTAAAATGAAGCTCTATAGCTACTGGGCCAGGACAGCGTGCCATCCTTTGATGGTACGAGAAATTTTGGATTATATCAGCAAGTTGTTCAAAGAATGTCAGTGCATCCAACCATCCATGAACTGAAGCTCAACAACAACCCTAAACACGCAAGGTGATTCTGCATTCTGCAATATGAGTGAAAGTCTAGAACTATGCAAAAAAAAAAACCAGCATCTCTGAGTTCCAGCAGTTCAGCAGGAGGAATGGGTCTCCAAATTTTATGCTGTGGTTCTTGTCAGATCAAGATCATAAAGTTCTCAATATTGTATTTGGGATTTGCTCTGAAAATTCAAACCCAATTACAGCTCTGCATAGTTTTTGAATTATTATTTATATTAGGGATGCACCGAAATGAATTTTTTGGACCAAAACCAAAAACCGAAAATGAGGAACCACTTGGCCGAAAACCGAAACCGAAAACTGAAAGAAATTATAATTATTAAATTATTAAAAGAATAAATCTGTTACAAAACTATGAAAATATTT
>JBBPCX010000023.1:7275538-7306493 GCA_037974365.1 Hydrocynus forskahlii | reverse complement strand
TAAAAATTTAAAGATCTGAAAAAACTCCAGACCCTTGGGAAGTTTCATTCCATATGCATTAACACAGCTAAAATTATTTTAAAAAGTGAAGTGGACAAAAATGTCCCACAGTAGGGCCAGAGGGTTAAATGTAATGCGTTTGTAACTATTCCCAAAAAAGCACTGGTTACACACCTGGATGGCAATAGGTTTCAACTCTCTATTGCGGTTGTAGTGCAGAAGGCACAGAGGAGAGGCCAGGTACGACTGTTTGCCGTTGATGACATTAGCAGGCAACTGATCAAGTATCTCATAGTCCAAGAGAAATATAGCTCCTCTCTGTGGTGCAAAAACATCATGCAGATTACCCTGATATTTGAACAAAAAATTGACATTAACCAAAGATTCAGAATGAGCACCCAACCCCTGAGTCGCACTTTAAAAAACTGTAGAAAAATAATTAAATTTTAGTATTAACCATAACACTCTTCTGTTTTGTTTCCTTTTCGGAATACATTTGCTTTTATAATCTGTGTGCAGCTTCTGCATGCAGACCACTAAATAGTACTTTGGCTGCTGGAAAACATGACTCAGATGTTTTTATTTTTGAACCAAAAAATAAGACACTGTTGTACACTGCTGATTCTCTGTGTGTGAAATCGTGTAACTGTTTTATTGCTTTGTAACTTCCTGTGGCTAATATAAGAAAATGTTGTTCCACAATAAAAGATTATATTTTAACACAATGAAACATTTTGAATGTTCACTTGCTAGATTACCTAAATCTAGAATTGTTACTGGTTTTGTAACTCATACGTATTTCCATCATCATAGTTACTGGAAAAAAACTGTGCAAAAGATAGGGATCCAAAATGCATCCAAAACAGGCTGAAATTGCATGCATTTATGCTAACTGGGAGAAAGCAGTATACTGAGTTGAAATGATACAGTATCATTGACAGATCTAATGGTTTTTAATTGTCTAAAGTATTCAATGGTTTTATCTATCAATATTTAATGCTTCTAGTTCTTTATCAATATACATTAAGTTGTGCAATAAATTCACTTTATTTTGGCTTTGTGTGTAGGGATGCAAATCTACACAGACATTCAGACATTCCTAATGTGTAATATTTCAAGATTCTGTCATGCTTTCTAAGTGCAATGTCTTTTGCTGTTAAGAGTGGTCCACCTCTCAAATATATCCAGCCAAAAGCAGTTCTGTGGAATACCTGAAGTATGCCGAGGAAAAAGTCTGCATGGAAAACGTCCAAACACAAGATGGATGCACAAGATAGTTGTTCCTAACACACATACACACACACATGCGTGCGCGCATGCACACACCTCCATCTCTTGCTCCAGAGAAGAACCCAGTGGCAGAAAATCCTTGAGCATCTCAGATGTTACTGGTAGATTAGGTGGAAGGCTTTGGATTTGTCTGAGCTGCAGTGGATTACATCCATTAAGACACTGATATCCAAAGAAGGTGTCATCTCTCCAATGACCCTGAACATACTCTGAAAAAAAATCAAGGCTGTGTGTAAATAAAAATAAATGCATAATGACGTAAGACTAGTGATGAAGTGGTATCACATTAGTTAAGATGGGTAATAGTTAATGTTCATGAAACAAATGTCACTGCTTGACATACTAGCAACCACGTTCTCTTTTCCATTGTGTGTGAACAGGATCTCCAGTTCCTCCAGGCTGCTCCAAGATTCTGCTCTGTCAGCAAACCCCCTAAGGTAGTTCAGGTTGGTGCCTGGGCTAAGAGACAGGTGTGCAAACTTTAAAAGTGTCTAAGAAAATGCTATAACACTCTTGAAAAATATATATAACCCATATAAAAAACTTAGCGACTCTCATGCTCCTGTATAGCCCATTGTTGGAGTGAGCAGGGCACAAGCTAAGCTTTTAGTCACTGTCTCATTCCCATAGGAATGTTCCTCTCAACTCACTCTAAAGTTTATTTTTGTGCTTTTTTTTTTTTTTTTTTAAAGTGCATGGTTACCAACACTCTCGTGTATATCGTGTGATAGGGTTCATCTGCTACACTACACTGGGCTAACTGTGGTTTAGGCCCACTCATCAGGAGCTGGGGAACCCATGCAAATTGGGCATGCCTCTCTGTCTTCTGCAGAGAAGGAACGACGCTATCGCAAGGGACCCTGCGCCTATTACGCCTCCCCCAACCACCATTGTACCGTCTGCCCTCTCCGTCTGGGAAACGGACAGACCAGATGAATAAGGGGAGGAACTCTCCTGGTCCGCTTGCTGCCACCTCCTGCATGGCTGGCTGAAGTTTTCCGGCCTCTCTCTACAGTTAGGGCCATGTACAGAAAAAAGTTGGGCCACGAAAAGAAAAAGTCTTTGTTTATTCGGGGGCGGCACGTAACTTTATCGATCATGCCTACACTGCCCAGCTGGGTGTAAACCATAAGGCGTTATCTCAGCCTGTCACTATCACCGCTGTTGATGGTCGGCCCCTCTCATCCAGTCCCATCACCCATCAGGCTCAACCTCTCAACATCATCATCGACAACCACACTGAAGACCTCTGCTTCCTCCTCACTCACCTCACCTTGCCTCCTCTCATCTTGGGACACTCTTGGCTCCTCCAGCACAACCCACTCATCCCCTGGACCCAGCACGTGTAGGGCTGTTCAACTCCCTTGTCACAGGCCCTACAACCTGGCCATTGACCTCCAGCTCGGCACGTACTGCCCTGTGGTCATCTATTCTCTCTCTCTGCGGGGGAGCAGAAGGCCATTGAGGAGTGCATCGCCGAAGGACTTCGCCATGGGACCATCTGGCCTTCCTCCTCTCCCACTGCTGCGGGGTTCTTCTTTGTCAAGAAGAAAGACGGGGGTCTCCATCCCTGTGTCGACTATTGGGGGCTCAACAAACTAACCCCCCGGACTCCCTCTCTGGTGCCACCATCTTCACTAAGTTGGATTTACGGATCGCCTACAACCTCGTCCGCATCAGAAAGGGTAATGAGGTCCTGGAAGTGACTTTGCGGAGTATATAAACAGGAAGTAGGAAACACACAGTACTCAGCCACTGAGTCCCATGCCAGACCAACTCCAGCCTGAGTCTACTGGTACCGTGAGTACTCCAGTTCTCTCTCTCTCCTTATATACTTAAAACCCTATTATGTGTTAGGATGCGCCCCACCCTGCCCACTGTCAATCAGTATTAAAATGGCCTACCTTTGTCGGATGTAGCTCAAATTGGGACTGAGGGATTGTACACTGGTCATATCTACACACTGAGGGGCTCCTTCAGCAAAAGTGCTCCATCTACAGCAAAAAACAAACAACATGCTGAACACAGATTCTTGTGTGAGTAAAAGGTTGGACAGAAGTAGGTTGAGTAGGAAAGCAGCCTAATGTGATACTTGATAAGTTGTTGTTTTGTCTGCAGCTCTTTGGCTCTGTGCTCTTTCAGTATTGGCAGATTTTCCCACTTCAGCAGACACACTAATGGTAATAAAAGACAAAGAGAATGTTTGAAACAGTGGACAACAATGACAGTATTTCAGGGTCTCACATCTAACTTCCCTGTTTCATTTGCTTATTCTTACCCACTGCTCTTCCTTATTATTTCCATATTTAGATATCACTGACTTTTCTGTGCACCACAAAACACCAGCTCTAACAAAGAAATGTAAGCTTGTTTTAATTTCACGGTTGCAAATGAACATGGTAGGCTCTGACTCTCTGAGACATAGCTGTTGTTTAGAATCACCATTGTGTATCAGCTAAAATGAAAATAACTGTAAGGCATTAGGCAAAAAGCAGGGAAATGACAAAGCTGTAAACCTTTGTCGCTGCGAAGCTCAACATCACCATCTGTAGTCTTGATCCATCTGCTGCAGGGGAAAAGTTCTACCTCTTCAGTGTCAGCTCTCAGTTTGAGCTGCACATCCAGACAGTGCCAGTTCAGATCAGGAAAGCCAGGCCGAGCCTCAAGATGCAAGCGCACCAGAAGCACTGTGCCAATCTCCTTTTCAGGCAGGATCACAGCAGTGCAGACCTGTATCGAAGTAAAGAAAGATGATTCGAAAATTATATGAATGACTAAACTAAAAAAAATGTCTTAACCAGGTTGGTGAATTAATTTTGCCTAATGGCTGAAATATGTTATTATCATCACTACCCAGGAGTGAATACCAGTATGAGGGTCCAGTACAGACATGAGTGCACTGTCCTGCGTGCACTGCTGGAAGTCACTGATATAAAGATTTGGTTTTCTTTTCTGTTAGGTTGACACAGAATCAATAAAAAAATCTTCATTCTAAAAACAAAGTGTAGGCCTTACAGATCCAGGCAGGAGACACTGCCCATCTGGAACTACTCTGACAGGAGGGGAGTCACTCTGAGAACCGATCAGGGAGACCCAGAGGGTGTTGTATGATCCCGACAGAGGCCCTGGTGAGGTTCGGATTGTCATATGAAATCTCTCCATTTTCTTTCACGAGGACACCTCTAGGAAATGTAAATGATAGAAGCTGGAATGTATACTTTTCCATTTACACAGAATCTTGAAATCACATATAAATATGCAATCCTATACACAATTTTGCAGATCAGTGTGTATGATTTCTCCTAAAAAAGTTATGATCAGTTAGAAAAGATTTTTGCTCGTTCCCTGAAAACAATCACCAATACCATCATTTGCATATAGAGCTGACAAGAGATTTGAATTGTAAATAACACTCGCGTTTCATGAAAAGAGTTACGCAATGCACTACCAAAAAACATGAAATAAAATAATAGCAAATATATAAGCAAACTTATAAGTTTTCTATCAGTAAAAAGTGATTGTTCAGTTGTTCAGTTTATACTGTATAACCAAACAGGCATATTTTAGTGTTCAGTTAAAAGATGTTCAGTGGATCTAACTGATCCTTTAGTCCTTTGGATATACAACTTCAACAGAAACTTGATTTCACATGGAAGTATAAATTAAAAAGACTTTATCAGCCTTACCTCAGGCAGTCGCAGATGCACAATGTCACTCTCCTGCACTCTTCTGGGTTCTGGACAGTGTGTGGGTGGGTAGCATGCTTTATACACTCTTCCTGTATTACTAGTTACGTGACCTTTAGGAAAATACTGGCTTCATTGTCGAAACCACGGATCGGCTGTGTGTGACCTTCTTCAACTTTATATGAGACCAGTTCTACAATAAACCTTACGTTTCCAACAAAGGCTACCATAAAAAGCATATTCCCTGACCGGGAATCGAACCCGGGCCGCGGCGGTGAGAGCGCCGAATCCTAACCACTAGACCACCAGGGACCTTTGGAAATAAGTCTTGTTTACGACATAATACGTATGCAAGCTCTCATTCACTTTTCATGTGAAGTAATTGTGCGTATAATTAACGTAACTGATTACGTTACAGCAACAGAGAACTTTAGTATCTCCTAGATCTGCGATATTTTAGAAATCTTAGAAAATTGTGCTAACACAATACCAACCGCTCGGCAGCGAGGGCGGTCCAAAGCACTGTTGAGCGATGTTGCTGGTGAAATTTCAAAGTAGCAGCTCCCGCATAAAAACACTTTATTAAATTTACAGCTCCACCACAAGACACAATAATACAAAAAAAAGCCGTTACAATCCCGAGAAAAGTAGTTCGAATTGGCTCACAGAAACAGGTTTATCACGGACCTCGTGGCGCAACGGTAGCGCGTCTGACTCCAGATCAGAAGGTTGCGTGTTCAAATCACGTCGGGGTCATGCTTTTTACTCAGCCAGTTTAATAACTAATTCCCAACCAGACCATTCAGTATCTATTTCCTACACGATGTGGACAGATGTATTGGGACACAAATGTTTTTCAGGGTTTGTGGTAGGCCACTCTCTCTCAGTAAAAGACATACCAAGGCATTTTGGACAACTTTGTGGAAGGTCTTTTTTAATTCCACCATGACTGTGCCCCAGTGCACAAAACAAGTTCCATAAAGACATGGCTGGACGGGTTCAGTGTGGAAGAACCTGACTGGCCCTCACAGAGCCCTGACCTCAACCCCATCCAGCACCTTTGGGATGAATTGGAACAAAGATGCAAGACAGCTCTCCTTGTCCAACATCAGTGCCTGACCCCATAAATACTCCACAGAATGAATGAGGCACTAATTCTTCAGAGAAGAGTGGGAAGCTGTTATTGCTTCAAACAGAAGACCAATTCCATATTAAAGTCTATGTATTTGAATGCAATATCATGAAAGTCCCCTTTGGTATATTGGTCAGGCATCCGAATACTTTTGTCCATAAAGTGTATGTTCAATGTGTATGATTAAAGATTGTTCACATGAACAAGACCCTACATTCAACCCATGCTGATGCTTCAAATTTTTACATACAAATTTGGTTTCTATAAGACTCATGATGTGTCCCGATAACTGCATTTTCTGCTTTTTCTCATCTATATGGATTTGCCCTAATCCGGCAAAGGAAACAAACAGCTCAGTTTTTATTTTTCACAATCTTAACATTGTGAAAGCTAAGAGCTGTAGAAAAGGGCTTTTCTGTAATGTGAGACCCTAGCCACAATACACAACTTTTACCATCCTAGGGTTTCCCTATGTATTATGAATTAGTTTAACACACAGGTTACGCATGTCAGAAATGAATTATATGCATTTGTGACATGCAAAATTAATGCTTCAATACTTTGTGATAACTGTACTTCAAGACCAGAGCTAGTTAATTCAAGGCCCAGATTATCCCACAGCACACATTAATGTCCCATTCGTAATTCCTGACTGTCTCATTAAACGTCACCTGTTCTAAGTGTTTTATACAAGAGAGTTTATCTGAAGGCGACCCTAAGTAAAACCCCTGTTGATGTTTTTACATTTTCAGCAAGTGTGCCCACACTGCTCTTTTACCTTCCAGACTGATTTAACAGTACTCCTGTCCAATAAGAACTCAAAGCACCCAAAAATTCATTCTGGATAGCAAGTAAACTCAGCTTTACATACAGTGTCAAAATTTTTGCACACACACCATCAGGTAATCTCTTAACTGCAGGAGGCACTTTTCATTAAACGCCCATTAAGTATAAATATAAAAAGTTCTGGTAGGTAAAACAAAAGGGATTTTCAAGATTTTAGATAATCTCAACCTTATTCATAGCCTCTCTGTGTATAATAAATATTAAAATTAAATGAGCATTCTGAAAGACATCAACAACAGATTATAATCTTAAAAATGTTTTTAAAAAATAAATATTTATTTTCTTTATCCAAGACACTTAAAAATATATGTTACCGGTCAACGTGCAATTGCAAGGATGTTTTTGCATAAACTTGATGTCCAAAAGCAGAAAGGGACATCAAGTTTATACAAAAATTATATCCCGGTGTCCAAGGGTACTGCAAATTCTGCTACCATTCACACTTCAAGGGTACAGTTCAGCTGTTCATGAAAGGCAAATCAGGTGTTTAAGGTCCCAACTTGGATTAGCTAGGATGAAAAACATCTGTATTTGGTTTGGCACCCTGAAACAGAGTAGAGGTGGTAAAAACAGGTCAGAGCATGCTTAGAACATTTACTTCCTTCCTCAACTGTAAAAAAAATAAAAAGAATGCCCCTTTCATATAACACTACTGCAGTCCATTCAACTGTGACTATGTTTAAAATGCATCAAAAATCTTTTGAATAACATGCTTTCGTAAAGAACAGCGGCATACTGATGATTTATGTCCAGAGGTATTCAGATATTTCCTCTTAATTCAAGGGCATTAATGAAGAGTTAATATGGGTGAATTCACTAATGGATATTAGTCATGGTCATGGTATATTTCTCTCTTCTTTTGAATACCATTGCTTTAATCTTACCAATTTTGAACTGTTCAGTGGTACAGGGTCTGGCTTGCCATAGTCTGGAGGGTTAGCAAGAGGATCATAACCTAGGCGTCGCAGCATTGGTGCAATGTCAGCCATGTCCTTCACCACATCATTAGGAATTTTGCCCACCCACTTAGACAAGGCTTCTGTATTTACTGGATTGACGACTTGGTCCGTTGACCGTTCCACCCTGCAACAAAAGCAAAATCTTTCAACCTAACGAAAGCCTACATCAAAGAGATATCTATGTGTAAACATGTCCAGCAACAAATGGTTCATTAAGTAAAATGTGGGCAGTTCCAGGCATTTAACAACTGATTATGCACAAAAATGAACATTCTGGGCCAAAATTGAGATTCAGGATACACTGAAGTCATCTAAGTCACTAAACAAACAGTTCCAATATAATAAACTTATTAATATTATTATAGTATGTGGGCTATATTGTATATCACAAAATAAAGTGTCCTCAAACACAAAGCAGTTGTTCATCCAAGGGACTGAATTTCATTATGTTTTAGGCTGTATTTTACACTTTGGTTCTAGATTTTGTAATCCTTTTTTGTGATGTCAAAAGCTGACAACAGACAGCACAGTCCACATTTACAGTGTAAAACTCAGATTGCTTAAAAGCATCTGTGCTGACTGGCTAGTTAAAATGAGCAAGGCTGTCGCACACAATTACTCAATCAAAACTGATCAGGTTTTAATATTAAAATGGATAATTCACAATTATTCGGCCCAGTGATTACTTTGTTATTGTAATAATGAACATGGTAACCTCAGGACATAGTAAAGTCATGTTTGGTGGATTCTCCACAAGAGGGAACAAGTAACACAAGCTGCTTTAGTGCACCGCCCTGTTCTTGTTCACTCAGGTTTTAATGTCTTGCAGTTTCCTTTTGTACTGTGTAGATGGTTGAAATGATAAGCACCTACTTGACTTGACGGTGAGTCAGATTAGCTACCTTGTTGGGAACACTGAAAACATGTGTCAAAAAAGGCAGATAAAGACCAGTCAGAAGTAACTTGTTATTTTTATAAGATCCATTTATAAGCGTGTCCAGAACTGCATTTTCTGCTTTCTTTCATGTATATGTAATTACCTTAACCCTGCTGAAGGAAACACAAGCAACATTTTTTGAAACTATGTCAACATTGTGAAAGCCAAGAGCAGCAAAAAAGGGCTTTTTTGCAATAATACACTTAACTTTCACTATGCATATGGAGGATGGCTGGCTGTATAGTGCATTGTGTGTATGTCCCCAGAAATAAACGAAATGTCTGTGACATGGAAGATTAATGGTAATGGATGCGGTATATCACAATGCTTTGTGATATACTATTGAATTTCATGCCCAGAATGTCCGATCACTGCACACATTAATGCTCTATACTGTATAATGCTGTGTGTCTTCAAGGTTACAACTGCATTCATATGCTTTCCACATCTCCATTTTAGTACCAGTGGATCTGGAGTCTTGTAATTGGGGAAGTAAAAGGGTTTTGATTCAAAAAGAAATGGCCAGTCAGTTTTCACATCACTTGCGTTATTTCCCTAAATTGCCACCAAAGGCTTGGATTGAAATGTCACAGACAAGATGTAGATGTCAGCACTATGCAAGAGGCCCCATAATTAGGAAAAGCAAGAATATGATGCCCAATATCCATAACCAGGTTTTGTCACTCTTTTGTTACTCTGAAGTCAAATCACAGATATCACCATGACCAAGAGAGCTCTGGGTTTAGCAAGGTGATTTCATTCAAGATTTATAACTTCTTTTTACAGATAGGGGTGCCAAAATATGTCACTATACTTTTCTGTTGCATATGCATACAATAAATCATATTAAATCATTTTGAAACAGCCACAACATTAAAACCACTTACAGGTGAAGTCAAGAACACTGAATACCTCATTACAATAATATCTGTCAAGGGGCAGGCTATATCAGGCAGCCAGTAAACATTCAGTTCTTGAGGTTGACGTGTTGCAAGTGTGAGCAAGTGTAAGGACTTGACAATTTTGCCAAGGCCTAAATTCCCCTGTATGCTGTGATTAGAAGTTACTAAAAGTTGCCCTTTTAATGGCCCACCAGCAAACCGGGAAAAGGGTTAAGGGCACCCAAGGCTCATTTTCACAGGTGGAGAGAGAAGGTTAATCTGGTCCCAGTGAAAAGCTACTGCATTAGAAATAGCTGAAAAAGTTCACACAGGCTATGATACAAAGGTGCCAAAACACACATTACAAACTTCTGGATGTTACTTTGAAACGTACCACCTACCTAAACACCGTAGAAGCCCAAGCACTCCCCTTATAGGCAACAACATTCCCTAATAGAAGTTGTCTCTTTCAGTAAGATAATGACCAACAGATTCCCCAGATCATAATCTGATCAAGTGTCTGTGGGATGTGCTGGACAAATTAGTCAGATTCATGGAGGATATGGTGCTAATTTCTTGGTGCCGGATACCACAGAACACCATCAAAGATCTTGGAGAGTCTATGCCTTGGGTCAGCGCTTTGGTGGCAAGAAGGAGACCTACATTAGGCATTTGGTCTTAATGTTATGGCTGATTGGTGTATTTTTCACACACTGCACCAAACACAATTAGATACATATGCTCTCTGTGTAAAACACACAGACAGTGTCCTGCATCATCATACTGCCCCAACACCTTCTTGTCAAAATACAAAAAATTAGACATTCATGCTGGATTAAAATGATACGTGTGCATAGTCAATTAACATCCAGTGCCTTTCCAGGACAGAGAGATTCAACTTGAATAGGGCTTTAAACCTCTTTACTCTTAACAGGGGGGTCCTTGAGTTACAACAGTCTGGACATGTGTTTCGAGTTTGCAGCACTCACTCCCACTCTCACTCAGCTTACAACATTAGCCTCACACTTCCAGACTATGTGGGCAAGCTAGAATATGCAGTAACGCGGCATATGAGTGAGTGAGTTTTCCTTTTCCTTTTTCTGTGGCTTAGTTGTGTTTTTATGATTTTACAACTGTTTTAGGACAGGTAAGTGACTTAGGCTAGGGTGTGTTTCAACTTACACCAAAATTCAGGCTACATCACTGTCAAAGGAACAGATCTGTGGCGTAACTTAAGGACCCTCATATGCTCTTTACTCACTTTGATAGAGACACTCCTCCAGCTTTCCCAATGAGTTCCTCATGGTGAAGCACTGCCGGATCCCAGGGGATATCCAGGAACTGAAGGAGCTTTCGCATTTCTTGTTCTGGATGCAACACCAACTGTTCATAACGCACTGGCAGACAGCTCCTTTCTGAAGCGACCAAACACTGGTCATACATGACCTCCATGGCTCGGTTCCATTTCGTCAAGCAGTCTCTGTAACTAGTCAAGTCAAATCCTGTGATTGTCACCTTGCGTGAGATCATAGAGTGAACTGTGGCTCGGCCATCGCGAAGCATCAGCACAAATTTGGCATTTGGAAAAAGTTTGGAGAGGTATGTAAGAGACTTGAGAGCAAAAGGGTCTTTGTTACACAGTCGTGGCGCAGGTTCCCCATGGCCCACAATGATCTCTAGTAGGAAGGCACGGATAGCAGAATCCAGAACCTCGTCCGTGACACCAGCCTCATCCAAGCGGACCCTCTCCCGGGCTGAGCGGCTCCAGGTGGCCTGCATGGCCAAAAGACGGGGGATGACACGAGTCTCCTCTCCACAGCGCACCTCAGGGTGGGCATCCAGCATGGCCCGCATCAAAGTGGTGCCACTACGAGGTACTCCACCAACAAAAATTAGAGGACTGTCTTCACTGTATTCTACAGCAACAGACAGGGGATAACTGAGATTCCTGCTAAGATGTTGGTTTGCGCCCCATGCACCCCGAGATCGAGAGTTTGGGCATTCCATGGCACTAAGACTGAGATAAAATACTGTGACAGAGCTGATGACCAGACAGGTCAGCAAAACATTGAAAGTCTGTTTCCTCATGATGTGTGTGTGTGTCGCAGGGGGAATTTGGGGAATTCAATAAAAAAAAAAAAAAAATCCAAATGGCGTGGAAAGGGCCACAATGGATTCTTACCCTTGACAGTAAGAGTTGAGAAAGAAAATGTTTAGGGTGAGAAAATAGCAGTAAGCCAACAGAAAAGAAAAACAGATGAAAAGCAGTAGTGAAAAATAATATTGCAGGTAAGGGAGGGGAAAAACAAAATGGTTAAAGTAGGCTTAAAAGCCCCTTGTGTCCTTGCTTAAGGACTGACTGCTGAATCCAGACTTGCTGAGTCAAGCCACTGGATGCTGATCAGATCCATTTTCTCTGAAAAAAAGGAAGAAAGATGTACAGACAACAAAAAAGTAAGCAAATCAGATCAGAAAGGAAGACTGTGAAACATTATTCAAGATCTGCCTAGGATTTACTACACTGCAACAAAAAACAAGTGTAGACACTTGCAATTATTGGTGACATTACCCATTAATTATCCACATGAACCTCAAAAACTGATGAAAACTAGCTCAAAAACGATGTGAGCTGATCATAGAAAGAAGACACCGATGACTTAAACAATGACGATTGCAGATGTAAGACTACTGCTCTAATACTTAGCAAACGACCCCGCACCTAGGAAAGCCCCCCTATTGCACGTTGCTGTTAAGTTTACAGAAGTACCACAAGAGAAGATCAACGAGGTTACCCAAAACAAATCTACTAGCCAGTTAGTGGTTTGCTGTGTGAAGAAACAGTGTAGTCAATACAGAGGCTTTAATACATAGTGCAGGCGGCATATTCAAGCAGCATTACTGCAGCTGTGCACGTCCCTGATTTCCCCGCCTGAGCAACAGGTCAAAAACCCATAAAACCATTTTAAACTACATCTAGCCATGTGTTACCTGAAACCGAGTTTCATGCTATCCTGAGCGTTTCCTGTTCTGTAAAAGGCATTCACAAATACAGACGGGCAACGCAGTCGCAGTGAAGAAGTTGGCTCACTGTCCGATACACGTTCACAAAGGGATGGCGCTCTTACATTTAACTACCTATACCTATTTTTATAACTCTAACACTTCACCAATGTAAAAATCATACCTATATGATGGAATTCAAATCGCTAAGAGAGAAAAGTCCACATTTTCTGCTCTGCCCCGACACAGTATGAGCTAACTAGCTTGCTAACAGTTACTAAGATACGCTGAAAAAGGTAAACACGGGGCCAATAACGCGTTCAGATGCGTTTAAATTCAACTCGAATTAGCTTTAAGATTTGAACAAAATGTTAATTCGATAAAGAGACAGCTGCGCTGAAGAGAAAATGTTGCTATCCTTCGACAGGACGGATTACTAACTTTTTGCAGCAGAGCAGACCGCTCCATGCAGCTCCCATCTACTCTCTCCAGACTCCCATAATCAAGATAGTGGACTGGAAATGTCCAGGCTGTGGAGAAGCATCCACATGGACATACAGCCAGACTGCTCGAAGTCTAAGCCTGAAGGACTGACCCCTAGAAGCCTTACTCCAACGCCTCTCAGCAGCTGTGGCTAACGGAAATCTTTCTGAGCAGAAAAACACCAGTGCAGAGGAGCTGCGAGACGTTCAAATTAGCACTACTGCAGCTCTTCTACCACATAACACAATTAGATCCGTTTACACAGTCGTAGACGACTAGTGGTTGTCTGGACACACTGCACTCACATAAACACACTTGACGGCACGTACAACCAACACATTTTTTCGCCTTCACATTCCTCCCTAATCTGCTGTGATTTTTGTGCTCCTAGGGGAGCAAAATATAAGGTGCAACTTCATATAAAACTACTTGATAAAAAAGAAATTATTTTTGCATTCATAAATGAAGATATTCTGACAACCGAGCCATGCACAACTAGTAAAGCGATACAACTATTTAAAGAGAACGTTGCACAAAAAGATTGCACGTAAATAAACCAAGGACTGCAAAAGGGATCATACTCACAGACTTGAGTAACACAAAACAAGGAAGGTTCTCATCCCGCTCAAACAGAAGGAGTAAAGCTGCTAATATCTAAATGTCTCCGGGTAAACAACTCAACAAGAGAGTAAGGGAAGTATGCAAGAGAGGAAATATATCTCCTCTGCAGATCTGAATGCACACATCCCTTTTCTCCTGTGAACCAGCTGAACGAGTTTCTGTAAAAACTACCATTCCTGCTGTACTTTGTCCAGAACACTCAAAAGGCTACTTGTTTTTTTTTCTTTCACTTTTTATTTCATACATTTTCCTGAATTCTACATTGGTATAGCTTTATGTATCAGTCATTTTCATAACTATTTACCAACCTCATTATCCTCCAAACAACCTGTGCCTTTAAAGACTGTATATGTAAATACGCTGTTCTGATTAGCTGCCCTGTGTAGCCCCTTGTGCAAAAGCAGAAATACTCTTTATACCATTAACCTAAATGGGTGGCTCTAACTTGCTGATTGTAGCCAATCTGTTTTTCTGCATCATTTGTTTACTCTCTTAACCCTGTTCATCAATGGCCAGGACCCTCACCTGTCCACCACTGAGCAGATCATTCTGAGCCCCACAGTGATACTGACATGGTGGTGGAATCTCGGGGAGTCCTGCGCAGAACTGATCACACACACAGCAATTTTAAAACATCTCAGTGTTACTACTGGGCTGAGAATAGTACCAACTAAAAATATCCAGCTGTGGCCAGAAACTGACTCATGAAGGAATAGACAATGATTAACAATGCGGAGTCAGATGAACTACCACCGGCAACTTTATGTCTACAAGGAGGAGAGGTTAGACATGTCTGATAAACTGAACAGTCTTTTAAAGCTCCGGCAGCACTATGTTTGTGTATTTAAATAATTGAAAATAATTACCTCAAAAGGAGTTGTCTACAAGTTTATTTTTGGTACATGCACAATTTACACTATATGTGCCAAGTGCATTTTGAAACTTTATTAGTGTTTACATACTGCATCAAACTCTTATTTAAAAGAAAATGGGAAATAAAATAATTTTTCCATGATATGGATACTTTATGCTTACACAGATCACTTAACAGCCAATACATTTTCTAAAACTAATGATCAAATATTCAACTCTGGGATGCTGTGGTGTTTCAGATTTCATTAATAATTATTCTTGAACATATAGGCAACACAAACTCTCATTAATATAATGAAAACCAAAACATACCAGTCAATAACAGCACCCTCAAAATTAGCTACAAATGATCTGAAGCCTCTGTTAAAGATTATCTGGGCCACATAAATAAAATACAATATCAAAAGAACTAGGGGATATTATGGTGTAGAGAATGTCCACACAACTTGTCACTGGTCTGTGCTGGTGGTCATCTCAGCATCTCCAGGAGCACTTTCTTGCTGTGGATCTCCAGGGAGGATGTCTGTAACCTTATGAATAAGGTCATCTATCTGTTCTTCAGTCAACCGCTCCTCACTTTCTTCTACCATCTATGCAAGACAGAAAATGTGTTGTACACCATACATCAAATCAAACAATCCTTTATCACCGTAGTCAGTACAGAAATATTTTTTACAAGGACTTAGTCTACCCCACTACACCAATGAGAATCACAGACTGAGGCAGAGACAGAAGGCACAAAATAACAGAAAAAGAAAAGAAAGAGACAGCATATAATATCAAAGTCTGACCAGCTGGATCTCAACAGCCGTTTGTGGTCTGTGGTTCAGAAGCTGTAACTTCTCTGCTCTGAAATGAGAAAGAGAAAATAAGAGAAGGCAGTCTGTTGCCAGCTAAAGAATGCTAAGCAAAACGGACTTAAATTCCAAAATAGTGACAATCTATACAATGGTGACACTAACAGACAGGAGTTGGAATGTGTACTGCAGTTTTCCACACCACATGCCACAAGTCATCAAGGTAATTCTGCTGTTTCTCTGAACAGTTTGTCTGAACGAATCAGCAAAGTTCAGACAAACCAAACATACAAAGCAGATGTAACAAGGAAGATAAGTAATGTTATGTGAACATCTGGAATACTGCCCCACCCTTTAAAAAAAAAAAATACATTTCAAAATTGGACAAACTGAGAAAACTGTGAAGTAATGGAATACTTTCAGAAATTAGCCATAGTTAACAGTTCAAATATCTGCAATACTCACTTGGTGAGTTTGTGAGGGAGCATTGCGCTCAGGAACTCTTTCACTGTCTCAGGTTTCTGGTGAGCACATGGTGTCTTTGAGAGATACTTAAGAGTCTTTAAAGGAAAAACACAGATAAAATGCAAAATCAAATGTCACTAATTTCTGACATTGCAAATTAATTATTAATCAAAATAATTAATCAAATAATCATTAAGATTTTGAGTATTCAACATTTACCATCGAATAGACAAATCGTGCTTGCATAATTCATGCATCATTATTAACCTACTTTGTACCACGAACCTGTGAAGTATTACAATAAATTTTACAAATAACTAGTTGCTAAATAATACATATCATTTTTATATTACTATACCTTTTATGCCTACAGACACGACTTATTTAACAAGAAAACTAATTTTATGCAAAGAAATCTGCTAAAATGTTCACTAACCTCATACATAATTGTGTTAAGGTTCTGCTGCCCAGTGTTGTGCTTGTTTTTAACACTCTCCTTTCTCTTTTCTTTTAGCTCTGTTAGGAGCTGATAGACCTAGAAAAAACCAAGAGAGACAGATACCAGCCCTACTTATTCAACAGCTCTGAAAATAACTCGAGTTGTTTCTTTCCTGCATGGTTGGTTAAAGCAAACCACACGTTGTGGTTAGTATTAATCCCTGAAATAAGGTATGAGTACCAGAGTACCATTATTAAAACAGATTTATTTAAAAACAATGAATATATAACTGTTGTGACAACATTTGTGTTTGTATATGTAACATTACTAACCTCATAATTGCTGAGCATAGCAGCATTAGCATCCCTTCTGCAAAGTACGCATGAAAGATTATTACCATATTTCAAACAGTGGATGGTGAACGAACACAGTTGTGGTGAAAGAAACTAGACATCCAGTCTCTACAAGCTATCACTTGGAAAATAATTTACATAAAATTGTAACATATACATTGAGTAATGTATGGGACACTGTTTGATGATAGTTATGATTTAGGCTTAAGGTTTAACATATAAATCATCTATGGAGATAGAGATTGTGTATTATGAGGCAAAATAGTTCCTTCAAATTACACATAAAAACAGAAGACACGTGTGGATTCACTGCAGGGTAAATAACATGACTATCCTGATCTCTGGTTCCTATTACCACCATTGTAAAGATTCACCATTTTACATCAAACTGATCTAAATTGTTAACACCCCAACCAGTAAACGAAAAGATAACCAGTTAATAAACCAGTACGAAAAGAGTAAATAAATATTCTGACAGATGCAGAGTTTAGAAATCTCCTGTTTTATCAGCTTCAAACTCTCTCACTCCTCCTGCTGGAACAATTAAAACACTGGTTTAAATAATGTTACATTTATACAGTTTCGGACTTACACCTCCATGTGTGCTCGTCCAGACGGGTCCGCTTCCGTAAAGTGTCGGACAGAAACAAGAGAACAAGCATGCTCGTTCCCACAGTGAGCAGTATCGCAATAATAAAATAATATGACGTCTGGCACAATGACATACTTCATCATTTATCAATTTATCCTTATGCATTGTTATCTCAGTCACGTGGTGTTGATCTCTAACGTGCTTATTGTTTGATGAAGGAGATTAAAGGCTAGGTTTAAAAAACTTTTACGCTAAGAAAAACAATATATAACATATACATATGTAGCACAAAATTCTTTATCTGCATTTAATCCATTCACCAAGTGAAGAAGCAGCGGGCAGCCAGGGTACATTATACACACACGACATACGTTTTTAATAAAATTTTTGTCTTCTGTCTAAATAAGCTCACTGATTTACTTATCGGTCACTAATTGGCTATTTTTTTTACTTACTAAGGTGGGCAGGGGCGTTTTGTGGGGGAGGGCTATTTTTGAAGGGGGGGGCTAATTTTAAGGGGAGGAATATTTTGGGTGGGATAGTGTAGAGGGGAGGGGTGTCTTGTCTGTGAACTAGCTCTACCAGATATGTTCCTCCGGTAAATCTGGCAGACTTTTTCTGAGTTTCTGTTTTCCAGGTGGAGCCCGGAAAACCGCTGTGACTTTCAAACAGTAAGCTCTTTTTGCCATTTGGTTTCTAACTGAAACACTAGGCAGATCTGACTGGCTCCCTCGACCATGGCAGGATCGGAGGTAAATACCACCTTTATTTCCATATTACTTTGTAGGAAAGTGGTAGCCACGTGCTAACTCAAATGTAGACCTGAAACTAGAGGGAGATGAAATGTTGGGCTCTGCTGTCATGTGTGTTCTGCCGAGCAGGGGAACAAACTGTGGGGCGGCAGGTTCGTGGGGACCACTGACCCGATAATGGAGAAGTTCAACGCGTCCATCGCATATGACCAGAGAATGTGGGATGCAGACATCAGGGGAAGCAAAGCCTATGTGAAGGCCCTGCAGAAGGCTGGTCTGGTCACCAAGGAGGAAATGGACCAGATTCAAGCTGGTCTTGACAAGGTTAGGTAACTGGCTTTGTACTTTAACTAGATGAGGCTTTTTCTTCTGCCATAGTCCATTTCCCCCCATTTCCTGAATGTATGCCCGACAAAAGTGTGTCCTGGCACAGCTCACAGCTGTACTTTCACATGGGCACAACAGTAAACCCTCAGTCATGTGACACTGCTGCTAGCAAGTGCCCATTGTACACTTTTTTCCAAAAACACATCTCTCTGTTTCACTCAGCTGTGTTGGGTGGGTGTTGTGCTGTAATGCTGACTAAAAAACACCTTTATCATGCTTAGTATTGTTTTCCTCATTCATGTCAGTTTGACTTTCTAGTTATTTAACAAGTTCCGTAAGACACACATTGTCTTGTTTTGTCACAGCTTGTTGGGGAGTTTAGGAATGAGTTAATCTTTTTATTTCTATTTTGCAAAATCAGGTTTTTGATGAATGGTCCAATGGTAAATTCCTGATTAAGCCTGCTGATGAGGATATTCACACAGCTAATGAGCGCAGACTAAAGGTGAGTCATCTCGCACTGTGGATGTTGTACACGTCACACTTGCATTTCTAAATCCAACCATAATTATAGGGAATGTTCCACAAGGAAGATGGTTTCAACATGACTGAGACTGTATTTAGCGTAACCTGTTGTTAATGCAGAGGATTATTGGTTGAGTGTACCACAGTGCAGGCCATGGCTGACTTGTATAGCATGTTTTATTGGCACTCCATCCTTTTTTGCCAGGAGCTGATTGGGGAGGCAGCTGGAAAGCTTCATACAGGAAGAAGCAGGAACGATCAAGTAAGTCTCATTCTGAACAAGCCCAAGATTCAGACACTAAACATAATATCTATAAATTGGTTTTTGGTGTAATTTTCTATTTTAATCTGTTGCCTTTATAGGTAGTCACAGACATGAGGTTATGGTTACGGGATGCCATTGCCACGGTGAAAGGAAATGTCCTAGAACTCATAAATACGATGGTAGAAAGAGCAGCTGTGTAAGAATAAACAGATTATTATGTGAACACTGCTACAATATGAATATACAATATACATTGTGCAGATATGGAACATATTTATAAAATTCTGCAATATGTGAGATCTGTCATCATTCTTCATTGTCTTACTCTCTCTTCACTTAAGTGAAATCGACATCCTGTTTCCTGGATACACTCACATGCAGAGAGCTCAGCCAATCAGGTGGAGCCACTGGATCCTCAGGTATATACATACACAAATCCTAGAAGAGCTGATATGACAAGATCACAGAAGGGCTGATAAAACATTTAATTTAATGTCCATTATGTAGCATTATGTATAATCAAAAATAACATGTTGTCTCAGTCATGCAGTGGCTCTGAGCAGAGATGTGGAGCAGGTGGAAGAAATCAGGAGACGTGTCAATGTTCTGCCTCTTGGAAGGTCAGTGCTAATTCTGACTGAGTGCATACATATAGATGCATATTGCAGCTGAATGAATAACATTTGTATTGGTATGTTTTACAGTGGGGCCATTGCTGGGAACCCATTCGACATTGACAGGGATCTCCTTAAAAGAGGTTAGGAGTTTTAAAAACAAATTCTGTTTCTTGTTCGGGATATTTTATATATACATTTTACAAAGTAGCAGGAAATGGGTGTGGTTAGAATGGTCATATGAATTGATATAGTTACAAATAGTCACATTGCATAACAGAATCAGAATGAGAAAACTTTATTGTTCCTGAATGAAATTGCTTATGGTATGGATGCACGGACATACCCAGACAAGAACAATATAAAATATAGTATAGTCAAAATAAAACTCTGCAAAATGTGGATACCATCAGTACTTAATAATCCTAACCAACTACATGTTTCATTACGCCGAAAGCATACCTAGTTATGTGGACTTATCTGGCTGCTGTCTGTGCAACACTGAATAAATCCTTTTTATTGTATGTGGCACTCTTTCTTTCATGGGTTCCAACATATTTAATCTCAGAGAATTCTTGAAGTTATGATTTTATTTAATTTTTTAATGATATTTTTTCCATATTTCATACCACTCTGCCGGAAACATCAAACATTCTAAGAAATAAAATACCTTTCAGAGTCACTGCCATTAGCCTCAAGGGTATGTTTTTAATACCTTAAGTTTGGAGATATAATTATATTATATTCCGTTGTAGTTATAAAAATTGATAAAGCTGTAGACATATTTTTAGTTACGTTTACTCCATACACCTTGCCCTGAATGTGGCCTCTTTTTAATTTTTTTTAATTATTTGAGACGTTTAAGATATTTTTTACTTTTCTGCTTTTTACATAATTGAGAGCATGTTGTCCCTTTGAGGGTACATTATAAATTGTTTGTACATTCGCAGACAAAATGTTACCTTGATTTACAGTTTTTTTCTGACAGTATGCAATTTTTTGCAATTTTTCTAAATGGTCATCTCTGCAGAACTAGCTTTTGAAGGGATCAGCATCAACAGTATGGATGCAACTGGACAGAGAGATTTTGTTGGTATGCTTGTCAGTTTGTTATCATGTTTATCATCACAAAATGTATTGTAGTTTATTTTAATAACGTGTCATCAATATGAGTTTTTTTGCCACAGCTGAATTCCTGTTCTGGGGATCGATGTGTCTGATGCACCTCAGTAAGATGGCAGAAGATTTGATTCTGTACAGCACCAAAGAGTTCTCCTTCATCTCTCTCTCTGATGCATACAGGTACTTTTATCTGCTCTGCAAAAATGTTTCATTACTAGAACCAGTATTTTACCTCGGAGGCAATAAGGAAGCTACATCGATCAGCCATAACATTAAAGCCACCTGCTTAACATTGTGTAGGTCCACCTCATGCCACCAAAACAGCTCTGTTCCATCGAGGCATGGACTCCTCAAGACCTCTGAAGGTGTGCTGTGTAATCTGGCACCAAGATTTTAGCAGTAGATGGTTTAACACCTTGAACTCTTTGTCATATTCCTCAGACCATTGCTGAAAAAAATTTGTAGCAGGGTGCATCATCCTGCCAAAAGAAGGCACTGCTGTTAAGTAATACTGTTGCCATGAAGGGCTGTACTTGGTCTGCAACAATGTTTATGTAGTTGATGCATGTAAAAGTAACATCCATGTGCATGTCAGCACCCAAGGTTTCCAAGTAGACCAGCATGGTGGGCACCCTGACTGGTCTGCGACCATATTGCCTCATACGCCTTGTGTGTGCCATCACAAGCATGCATTTTTTCAGTAATTTGTGTATCGCATCAGGCCCCCATGACCCTGTCACCAGTTCAGTGGTTTTCCATCCTTGGAAAACTTTTGGTAAGTAGTAACCACTGCATACCAGGAACACCCAACAAGACCTGCTGTTTTTAAGACACTCTGACTAAATAATCTGGCCACCACAGTCCAATCCCCCTGTTGCTCAAATCCTTACACCAGCACATCAACTTTGTTACACTTTAATGAGACAATCAGTGTTATTCACTTCACCTGTCAGTGGTTTTAATGTTGATCCTGATCGGTGTATATCTGCATTTTAATCATTGATACTCTGTTAAAGTGTTTAACTAATGCTGTTGGCACGTTTTTGTTGATTTGTAAAGACGATTAAAAAAAAAATTTGAATTGTGTTTGTGCCATTCATTTTGAGCAAATAATCATTAAGAAAATGCACTGCAGTCACTTTTTTATTGTTGCTCAGTTGAAACAAATTCCATCTGAATGTGTGCACATGCTCACTCAGAAACTGTCCCAGTGCATCCAACAATAAAGGCAAATAGAAGACTCTAGTTCCACCTGCTGGTACATTTTACTATCCACAACCTGGACATGTACCTGTCTTTACTACTTAAAATATTAAATTAATTACAAAGTCATTGAATGTACTATAGACATCTTACATGACAAAAGCAACAGTGACGACCAACAATAGAGAACCTTGTAACATAACTGATGCAAGCTTCATTTCAAATGCATTATTGCATATTTAGAAAAGTAATGGTCTGTGTACATATGGTAGGAATATCTGATCTGATCTAATTGCATTGTTTTATATTCTGTATATTCTGCTGTGTTGAGAGCACTATGTTAGATAGAACTCTGCTTATGTGTTTGGTATAAGCAGCACAGGGAGCAGTCTGATGCCGCAGAAGAAAAACGCTGACAGCCTGGAGCTCATCAGAAGCAAAGCAGGACGAATATTTGGCAGAGTAAGATATGCCTGAGTCTGGCTGTCAAATTCATGTTGTCAAAATTTAAAGTGATCAATTATATTTTCATCAGGCAAATAAAACTGACTTATAAAGACTTCCTATTTGGTTCGTGTTTTGGTTTTTGCCTCTTTGTTTTTATTACTTTGACAGGGGTGAGTTTATTGCATGTATTTTAGGCCTGTTACACTGTTTCTTCAAAGTGATCTTTTCTTCACATTCCTAGAGGAATGAATCTGTCTTAAACTTGTTGACGACTTTTCCTCACGGTAACAACATAACTCTTGGTTCAGTGTGCAGGTTTTTTGATGACGCTCAAGGGCCTCCCCAGCACATACAATAAAGACTTACAGGTATGCTGACCACAGAGATATTCTGATACAGTGTGAGGAAGTGTAACACCAGTAACAGTCTTTGTGTGTGCATGTGTGTGTGTGTGTGTGTGTTTTGTAGGAAGACAAGGAGGCCATGTTTGACACTTTTGATACAGTACGTGCTGTACTGCAGGTGGCTACAGGTGTCATGTCTACACTGACGGTGAGTTACTAATGCAGAAAATTTTCTATATAATTGTCTATATAGGATGTGTATTTGCTTTCACGTAGACAGTGATATAAAACATACATATCAACTGTATATCAACATACAGCACATTGGTAATTTACCAGTAAAGTCTAAAAACATGCCTAAAACCAAGTTTGTAACAAGTTTTATTAAACATTTTTTAGGTTGTGATTTCAGAAGAAATTTCCATAGTAGATCACTAGGTGAAAGAGATGTGAAAGCAATGAGAATGCAAAAATGTGGTTTGCAGACTAAGGTGTTCCTGACTGAAATTATTTGCATTAACTATTTTCTAATACAGATCAATCAAAAAGCCATGGAGGCAGCTTTAAGCCCAGACATGCTAGCCACTGATTTAGCCTACTACCTGGTCAGAAAAGGAGTGAGTAAAGCATATTTTCACATTTATGCAATTATGAGCCTGTTATGTTGATTTATTAAGTGATATGGAAATGTTTGGTCATATGTTTGTTATAGGTGCCTTTCAGGGAAGCTCACAGCTGCTCAGGAAAGGCTGTTCATCATGCTGAGTCTAAAAATGTCACCCTGAATCAACTTACTATGGAGGACCTCCGTGCTGCAAGGTAAGCATTAATATTGCTGGATTAGAGCTTTTGTAATATAATGAAATGCAGCCAAAATATTCTCTTTTATTTTCTCCAGTCCTCTGTTTGACGGCGACGTGTCCTCAGTGTGGGACTATACCAGCAGTGTGGAGCAGTACAGTGCCCCTGGTGGAACTGCAAGGAGTAGTGTTACAGCACAGATAGAACACATGAGAGCTTGGCTGATGGCACATAAAGAGTAACCTTCCTAAGTCTACACAGTACAGTGGTACAAAACTAATTACACTGTTACAAAAAAAATTCAGATATGACTTTATAAAAAACTGATGGAACAAGGCTTTTGCAGATGTATCAGGTTTCTCCATAACTACAGAACAGGTAACAGTTTTGCCAGCACTCAGAAAGTTATAAGTTCACATGCAAATGAGCAAGTCTTAATGCTACAGTCATTAATGTAAGTTCTACTAAGATTTGTTCTATCAAAATATAACAATAATGGTCTAATGCAAGCTTTCAGAACTGTAAATGTGTAAAGACAAAGGCATATTTTTTGGCTGCCTTTTGGTAACACATGATAAATACATCCCTAATGAATCCATCTACAATAAAGCACTTTTGAGCACAATTCTGAATATCATCATTTGGATGGAGCTTTTACACAAATGTGCACAAATGTGACCACTGCATTTTATATTTGGTTATATTTAGATTGTTTTTGTAGCATATTTAAACCAGTAAACACATAAAATTTGTGCACTAACATTTGAATTTAAAGGACTTATGTTAATTCTCTGGGAAGGTAGTGTCCTTATTTTCTCTTAAAAAATCAACATAATGTAACCAGGGCTGTTCCAAACTTAGCATATGACTGTATGGTGAGGTACAAAAATGACTTTTGGCATTTTGGCATTCAATGACAAAATAACATAAACTTGGAATCCATCAATTTGTAAACATCATAACTATGTAACCATGTCTTATTCTTGTATCAGTTCAAATAGAAAGAGAAGGCACAGCAACAGAGATACTGAACCTGGTAACATACCAGGACATGCCATAGATGTGTACACGATGCGGCTGTTTAGATTCTGCAACGGACGGAAGATGTCAATCATGGGCTTTCCATTTGAGAACAACATCTGTTTGGTTACCAGTGATAGCTGTGGAAGACGCAGATAACATGGAAGTAAATGAAAATGAATGTCATATTCTCCTGATATAGTTCTGGAAGTGCACAGATTGTCCTCTGAAACCAGAAATGTTCATTATATTTAACATTTCTCAGGTAGTAAAGAACCATATAACCAGAGAAGGAACCTTTTGTTCCTGTAATGGAAAAACTTCAGTCTACCTGTCGCTGGCTGATAAGGATGGGCTGTTGGAAGAGGGTCCAGATGATGGCCTCATTACAGCCTGGTATGGTCAGAGAGCCTGCGTAACGGTAGTAACTGGAAAACCTTTCCAGTGAGGTCAAAATATCAGTCATCTGGAACCCTGTGATTTCACTGCTGTTACCTGAATAGATGGGGTGATAAATACTGTACAAGTTAACCTCTCAGAGGAGTTTTATTCAGGTTTTGAAGGGACAATTTCTGTATTGAGTACAGTAAACCCCAGTTTGCCCGTGTATTTTGCGAAACCACGAATATGTGATGTGGTAAAACAAAAAAGCCTAAAAATGCCTATTTTTATAGTCTAAACCCTAAATATGCCCCCAGATATGCTCCCAAAACACTAATTAAATTTTAAACTCAGCTTAATACATCACTCTTAAAAATGTAAAGGTAAGCCCATATCCGTACTGTACAATTTACACTGAACTGCTGTCACCCACAGTGATAGAATATAAAATAGACTGTACTGTAATTCATACAAGCACATTTTCTTTGGTATAAGCAGGGTAAATATAGTAATAACATAATTTACAGTAACGAAAATACAGGGCTATAAGAAGAACAAAACGAAAATCACCAGAACACTCAGTGAAACACTTGAGATGAGTCACAGGGTAGCAGCCAACCAGCAGCAAGGAGAAATAAATAACGTTCTCGGATTGGCAACTTTCAAACCTCCTGCCTTTTAGTACAGGAGTATTTCACCATCCCAAGACGCACAGTCTTTGTGTTCTTGGCAGTACTAAAAAAATGTATACAGTTACATTTAATATGGAAATGTACCTGAATTTATGTTAATATTTATGTTACAAAATTAGTAAATGATATTTTCCGTAATAATTTAGCACTATGATGCATGAAAAATTATATATTGCCTCGAAAAAATCTGTGACATCCTGGCCGCGCCCAAACAAAAATAACCAGCAGAGGATGAGGTGGCGTTGCGGACAAGGCCCAGACGTCACAAAAGGAAGAAATATGCTGAGGATATCTGTGGTTTCTGTGAATGTGCGGGAGTTTCCACAAACAATTACTAGTTCAGTTCTCAGAAAAAATCTTGACTGGTCCACACAGAGCCCTGACCTCAACCCCATCCAACACCTTTGGGATGAACTGGAATGGAGATTGTGAATCAGGCCTTCTTGTCCAACATCAGTGTCTGACCTCATAAATGCTGTACAGAATGAATGGGCACAAATTCCCACAGAAATACTCCAATCTTGCAGAAAGCCTTCCAAGAGGAGTGGAAGCTGTTACAGCCACAGAGGGTGAACCAACTCCATATTAAAGTCTATGTATTTGAATGCAATAATGTTAAAGTTACAGTCGATGTGATGGTCACGTGTCTCAATACAGTACTTTTGTCCATATAGTGTATCTGGACACTGTGTTTTGGCTTATAGCACTAAATAGCATTAATGTTTGTGTATCAGCAGAAATACATATTTAAACAGTAATACTAACAATAGCATCTAGGTATTGATTTATTCAGTTCCATCACCAGCACACCAGATTGAACCTTATGAAGTTTAACTTAAGTATTGTTTAGCTGAACCAAGCACTTGACAGTAGCTACACACACAGTTCTTAATGAGAGTTTTGTGAATGGTTAGGTTAACATACATAAAATCACTATTTATTGTATTCATGTTTATTTTTTTTTTTGTTAATGTTTTCACAATAATTACTTAAATAATTAGGACTTTGCCTGAAATCAAAACAGCTGTGCAGAACAAACACATTTTAACTGTGATACAGAGGAACCCACCATTGTATCGAACTCTTCCTAAAGCTTCAATCACTTTATTGAACTGTTTGTTTTCCTCTGCTGACACCTAGGGGAGGCAGAAAGAACATCACACAGTTGTCAGTGTGCTGAATGTTCTGTAGCGAAGTCAAGTAGGTTGCAAAGAAAGGAGAGTGCCATAAAAACAAGAGCAACAAAACCACAGGACAACATGTAGTGCATTCGACAGCTACAGTGCCAATGTGAATGAATACAGTATTGTCACAGATACTGTGTTTTAGCACTGGAGCACTATAAAGGTAGACAGCAATTAATAATAAGTGGGCAGATAATAGTAGCAGGAGGACAGAGAATATACAGTATATAATAATTACAGGGGAATTTACAGTGGCAGTTGGGGTGTATGTTCCATTTGCATGTGTATATGCATTGTTTTAGGAAAAGGGAGAAGTTCAGGTCAGGTGTGTGTGTGTGTGCGTGTGCGCATTTGTGAGTACAGTTTATGTTTGAGTTCTGATTGAGGATTTCTAATGGTAGGTGGGGGTCATCAAAAAAACTCCCTCAAAAACTTCTGCAGGTCAATTCTACATCTAATTCACTCAGGTTTTTCTTTTTCTTTTGTTTTCAGCAATCCAAAACATTTTTAATGCCTGAAGTTTGCTTCTGTAGTTTTGCTACAATGATGCTATGATTCTTCTGATATAACTAATGATTTCTGACACTAAGACATACTGCTACCTGTAAAAATGGGAAAAAATGAGGAGAATTATTTGAATGAACTGAACTGTCACTTTCAGGTATGAGGACCTTGAGTTGAATATGAATCAGAATCAGAAAACTTTATTGATCCTGGAGGAAATTCCTTATGTGATGACTGCCACAACACACAAAGACACAGAGAAACACAAGACAAAGAGACACAAGAACACTATAAAATTATATAAAATAAAATAAGTCTAAATTAAATCTAAATAAAAATCTGTAGAGAGCAAAAAAAAACCACAATATGAATACACTATGCTACACACAGAAACACTTGGTATAAAATCTATCTATAAGTAACACAGCTGAGTGAAAAACTATTGACACAAATGGTAGTTTGGAATGTTATTGCACTTTTAGATATGTAGTGGCACAATGCATGTATGCAAGAACCTCCCAACAAAGAGTAAAGACCTCAATAGTTTCTTACCTCAAAGAAAAAGCCCAGAGCTGCTACTCCCACTGAATCATTCATGGCTTCACTCAGAGTGTTGTACTGCTCTTTGATGTGGACAATATGTACCTTTGAGAAGAAACATGACAAATAAACTTAAAGACCACTTGAAAGAGTGACTGTACCGACTGTAGATCCTTTACACCAATAGTTGTGCTCCTTAAGATTTGAAGCACTTTTTACATTTTTGCATATAGACATTATCTTCTGTATGTTTAGTTATAACATACACATGTATGGCATATTTATATAAAACTGTGATTATTCACTAATATATAGCACCTCCTTCAAGATGAAAGTGTGTGTGATTTGTGTTTGGGAACACACCTCCATGGGATACTGTTCTCCATCCACAGTGTGTTCTGCACCTGGCCCACTGTCTGAACCCCAGTGCAGGTGAAACTGAACAGACTTGTAGGTGCCAGGCAGCCCCCCAGCACGGATCCGGACAGATGGAGGAAGAGAAAATGCAGCTGAAAGAGAATATAATGTTACAAGCAGGAACTATACAGGGCACTCAAGCAAAAGGACAAAAAGCAATCAATATAACCTTGTCTAGTTTTCCTAGGCAATATAATAACAGTATGATATGACAGACATTTGAAAAATATCTTCCCCTGTGCTAAAAAAGTAAAATGAATAAATAAATAAAAACACACAACTTCACCTCATATTTGTGATCTACTTTAAGTACATAAAAACTTTAAGTTTTTCTATTCTAATTTAAATATTACCTTTGTAGGAGTGACCAAATACTTTAAAGTAATTACTGAAAAAATTAGTCCTAAGATTATTAACTGAGTAAGTCTGCATAAATATTGTACTGTTGGCTCACCAGCATATCCGATGTTCACCACAGTAATGTTCATTACATCTGTATAATTCTCAAAGATGATGGGGGTGAGGCTGGGGTCATACTGGACCTTACGCGTGACAATGTTGATGGGTGACTGGCTCTGCCCTCCACACACTGGAATATCTCTGACCCACTGACTGGGCACTGTCAAATAATGCAGGATGTTTCAGTGAGTACCGTGCACATTACAGGCTGTAATACATTACCCAAAACACATTAACGGTTGGAAGTTGGATGATCCAGCTCACCTCTGCACTCATAATCACATGAATACTGACTCTGATAGCACCACTGAGCTGGAACACAGAAAAAAGCTGGTGACGAATACTAAAAAACATGTTGATGACCCATTAATGACGAATAGTAAAAGAAACACTTCCACACTTTCTCTGTCTTTTTCCCTCTGTCACTCGTCTTCCTTTTTAAATTTAATTTTCCTTTTTTTCTTGCTCATGGTTTTATTCTTTTTCTCTTTCTCTCTCTCTCTCTATCTCTCTCTCTCTCTCTCTCTCTCTCTCTCTCTCTCGCTCTCTGAAGTCCTGTGACTTCAAGCCAAGGGTTGAAATCAATAATCTTAGTGGTGGTCATTAACTGAATGTTAAACCCTGCTCTAATAATACAAGATGTGTGTGTGTGTGTGTGTGTGTGTGTGTGTGTGTATGTTTGTGTGTGTGTTTTAGCGAGTGTTGTGCTTTACATATTATGACAAAAAAGTTAACAATCATAACAATCAAGACAGTAATAAACACAGTATTTCAAGTATTACTGAAAAAAATCCACCAAACTCTTCAAATGGTCAAGACCTGCTGGTGTGTTCAGGTTACAATTCAAACTCAGTCAGTTTGTAGTCTTACATGCAATAAGCCTAGGAATTTTAGCCTACCTATTTTACAGCTTGACATCAGTTCTTTCAGGCAGAGCGATTAAGTTACACAATGCTCTCAGTATACGTACACAGTAAGTACAATACACAGCTCTGTCCTAACATAATAGTATTGTTGGACTTACGCTGGAATCTATTGTAAAAGTAAATCAAATGGGCGTAGAATAAATACTACCTATCAGGTATAAAAGGCCCATTGAACATGTTCACAACAATCTAGAGGTGAGCATTGTGTCTGGTTATCTGTGACAATATTGCGTAACTACATTAGAACACTGAATTCATAATTCTTTTAGTACTTCATATTCATAAAAGTAACCTTGTATCAATTCAACATTAAGTTTTTAACACCAGTGAATCATTATTACAAAACAAGTGACAACAAATGAAACAAAAAAATAAATAAAGCTTGGTCTAATCAAAAAGAAAACTTGGGTCTACCAAACTAGGTCTTCAAAGTGAAAGTCAAAGTAAGCTCTATTGTCATCTCAGCTGTATATATGTATATACATGAAATGATGTGGCCTCAGATTTTACAGTGTACAAGAAGACTCATTGAATACACATTTGCAAAATAAAATATAAATATTTAAATGGGAACCTATAAGTACAAAATGCGCAATTTAGCACAAAGTCTAGTTTTTCACATTCATACTAAAAATTATGCAAATGTTGCATCAGCAGTCAGGCGGAGAACAAACAGAACACTGAGTACTTCTGTGCTTTATATGTGTAAAACATCAGCAGCAGTTCAGTATAAATACAGAGTCAATCTATGAAAAACACAGTAACTGAGACAGTGTTCAGGTAAACATGTAATATGGATGTGTTTTATGCAAGTAGCTGCATGTGCATCATGAAAAGCTGATGTGTAAAGTGCAAAGGTGAAAAGCTGAGTCTTACCAGAGCAGAGAAGTGGAGCGAAGAAAAAACAGAGGTGAAGAAGAGACATGACTGTAAAATCCTCAAACCCTCTCTGCTGTGCAGGACATCAGCACACCTGTAAGAACCTTAGAGAGAGAGAAAGGGAGAGAGAGAGAGAGAGAGAGAGAGAGAGACAGAGAGAGAGAGAGAGAAAGAGAGAGAGAGAGAGAGAGAGAGAGAG
>JBBPCX010000023.1:7230081-7261587 GCA_037974365.1 Hydrocynus forskahlii | reverse complement strand
CATGTATATATACCGTATACATATGTGTTTGTTTAAATGGCTATGCAGTAAATGTACATGTTTAGAGCGTCACTGTATTTAATTAAACAAAAAATATGTACAGATGCATAGGCACATATATTTTACATATAGTAATTTATTTGTATATATACAGTATATACAGTGTAAGGCTGCCTTTAAAAAAATACATATAGAGCAAAGGCCAGATATTTAGCATAAAAGTAATTTCAGTTCATCCTGTTATTTTAGTAATTATAGTGATTTATATTCTGTACATAAGATCTACATTGTTTATCATCTTGTATTGTTCATTTATACACTCGTGCCTGCTCACATACTTGGCCAATAAATGCGATTCTGTTTCTGATTCTGACTGATTTACGTTTATTTAGTTTTAAGTTCTTTCTGTGTAATAATGTGTTTTTACACACACACACACACACATATATATATATATTTATATATACACATATACACGTATATTCAGCTGGCCCGCCGTATCCGTGGAGAGTGGCTTAAACTAACTGCGCTTAAGGTCCCCATTGTGGAACGCCCTCCTTGAACACCCGAGGAGAACACAATCCACTGTCTGCTTAAAAAAGGATTTTAAACATTTATTTGTAATATAATTTACTCTTAAAAATGATTATAATCTCTTCTTACTTTAATGTATATATTCTTTTACTTTTATAACTTCTGTAAAGTGACCTTGAGAGTTGTGAAAGGCGCTTATAAATAAAATATATTATTATTATTACATACTGTGTATAAATTTGTATGTTTGTGTATGTATATATACATCTAGCGACATTCTGACAGCTACTTTCTGTACAACTTTGTCGTCAATATTCCTTGCAGATCAGCCAGAGACCCAGGCTGCTCTGCATCCATCCGTCCAGGCGCTCGGAAAGGGAATGATCTGCGCATGCACATGCAGTATGACGGTCACATTGACTGACCAATCATAAACCTTTCTTGGTTGATCTCACCCACTCACAAAACAAGTAGAATTACAAGCAAAATAATTAGTTATATGTTTTTAAGCAAAATAAAAAAGAAATCCCTCTCAGGTATATAACACAAGTCTTTCTTTTAGAAGCCACACACGTCTCTTTCACCTTCCAAACCTCTTATTTCCTTTCGTTAAATGTTTTATTCTGATTCTGAAAACGCCAACGCGGCGTTGCGCGATGACGTCTTTTATATGCAAATTAGCGCATGTCGTCATCTAGCGACATCTAGCGACTTTCTGGGTAAACTTTAGCTACTTTCTGTAGGAGATAGTTGGCAATACTGAACCGATATTCCTCATTCCCAACAAGAGGAAGAACTCAAAGAAGTCGAGCTGAATGCTTTCACAAATGACATTTTGCCGTTGAGGGAATAGAACCGCGTTACCTTTAATCTAAACACGTCTAGTCTCATCATCGGATGAAGAATTATCTTTACACTGTTTCAGCGCTGCAACCAGAAATAAATGTGTGAGTCTATGATGAGAGACTCTTGACTTTAAGGAATCCAGAAGGCTCATCACTGTGGTTTGATCAATTCAAAACTACCTGGTATGTACTAATGTGTGCATTTCTGCTAGTCTGCTAAACTATTCTTACATATTTACCATAATATATTCCATTGCAAAATAAGCTATGTAACTGATTAGGCTATCTAGTATTACAGATATGTAGGGCAGTAATGTATTTTAATTGTACATCTTTTGGTTTAAAATTTGTCTTCATGATGCCATTGTCTCTAAAAAGCTGCATTTTTGTTTGTGTGCAACTATCCATTTGACTACTTCTCAAGGAGTCCAACTATGAGCTCCCTACCACCTGTAAGAGAAGACAGGATAATCTCTGAGCTCCCCCTAGTAAATCACATTTTGTCTTACTTTTGGTGTGCTGATATTTGTTACTTTTTCTCTTTCTTCTTCTTCTTCTTCTTAATAATAATAATAGTAATAATAATAATAATAATAATAATGATAATTATTATTATATTTTTAGTCCTGATTTTTCTGGTGTGTTGTCTAGTGCTTCACAAAAGATGCTGCAGTGCACACCAAAGACACCTTTCATGTTACAGTCCAAGATGCTTGTCACGCTCAGAAGAGAGACCCAATTGGGTAAGTCCCATTTCCCACGTTTCAGCTAGGGCTCTTCCCTAGGTGTACATATATTTGTGTGCAAAATTAAAAAAACTTTTTCATTGTGCTTTTCTCTGCAGATTTAATGTTGCAAAGGTCATAGTTGTGGGTGATGTTGGAGTGGGAAAAACATGTTTAATCAATAGGTGAGCAGGACAAAATATTCTCCTATATTGTATGGGATGCAATCATTTTAAATGAGAAAGAAAAAGTCACCATATAATTTTTTTATATGTGGGGTGATGACTGAAAAACGAACTGCTAAAATGGACATGTATAGTATGTGCAGTACCAGTCAAACGTGCTTACTCACCCAGTTGGGTATATATTTTTCATAATCTTAAAGTTGTGATCAGAAGGCTTATTCTTAAATGCCTGAAATGTGTTTTTATTACATATATATACAGGTTGATACCCCCAAACAATAAGTAGGTTTTTGGGGAACTGTAGTAGGACTTATTGTTCAATCAGAATCATTTTATCATTCAAATTGCCATGTTACTTGTAAAATAATGGAATATCTGTTCTTACATATATGAGTCACACAATGTTTTGTTATTGAGTGGGTCAAAGTAGCTTTCGTATTAGGTAGAAAGCCAATATTGTAGAGGCTCCATATATGTTATTTATAACTTGATATGTATTCACTTTTACTTTTAATATGTAAATATGCCGATGAAAATAAAGAAAATTATTTTATTATTTCATAATTGTTGAGCCCTTTTAACTGGTTCTGTATATTGCAAAACCATTATGTAGACCAATATGTTCTTAAAAGTACATGTCAAAAAGACATGTGAATGTGAGATTTATTTTTTTAATGACTTGCCTAAAGGTTTTGTAAGGACTCTTTTGACAAAGGCTACAAAGCCACGATTGGAGTGGACTTTGAGATGGAGAGATTTGAAGTTCTGGGAGTGCCTTTCAATCTGCAGTTGTGAGTCATGAATCACACTTTTGGAAAATCAAATACATACACAGTGGATACAATAATGCATTACTGTATATGGTCAATGAGACACAATGTAATTAAACTATAAAATGTACATAATTCAGAGTGTTTAAACTTTCCTCTGCAGTTCATTTTCTTACTTAAATGAAATGAATGTTTGCTGCCGCTGTAGGTGGGACACTGCAGGTCAAGAGAGGTTTAAATGCATCGCTTCCACCTACTACAGAGGGGCCCAAGGTAAGAACCCTTTATATTTTGCTGCGCTGGTTGTGAATGACTGGTTTCATAATCCAAATGTTTTTGCTTCTTTTCCTGAATTGCAGCCATCATAGTTGTATTTGACTTAAGCAACTACTATTCTTTGGATCATGCAAGGTAAGGCATAGCGATGCCACACATTTTTCCACTTATGTTAGACACATCTAAATGTCGGGGTAGGATTTAATTTAGCACTGCTACATAAGTTGGGCTTTTGATCTCACTCATCTCTTTGGGATAACCCTGCAGACTGTGGCTTGAAGATGCCATGATAGACAATGATCCTTCCAGTGTACTGCTCTTCCTTGTGGGGACCAAGAAGGACCAGAGTGTGAGTTCATTCTCAAATGAATGCGTGTCACATGCTTGACTGGTGAACTCATGTTAACTGTTTCTGTCAGCATCCAGACCTGTTAGCCCAGATAGAGCAGGAAGCCATCAAGCTGTCAGAAGAGATCAAAGCTGAGTACTGGGCTGTGTCTGCTCTCTCAGGTAGGACATCACTGTGGGAACATGGCTTGTGGTTGTAACATCTAGAGGTGGATAGAGTATAGTTATTGTTATATCTTGATATGATTCCATCACAGCAATAATATCAATGCAAAGTGCCCCCATATGTTTCCCCACAAACAGGAGAGAGTGTGAGAAACTTATTTCTCCGTGTTGCATCACTTACCTTTGAGGCCACTGTATTAGGTGAACTGGAAAGGAAGAACACAAGACAAGCAAGTGATATTGTCAGTAAGTGGTCTTTACATGTTCATTACTGTGATTGTCTCATCCACAGCATTTTGAATAACTTTTTATTAGTCAGTTTATCATGAATTGCATGAAAAATAAAACAGAAAAAATGGAGTTACAAGATTTTGACATTACATTAGCAAAAGAATGGTTTTAAATTATCAGTCTATGCCTAAAAAGCCTCCGGCCAGTCTTATGGAGCTAATTACCATTCTGCAGCCCTGCAGAATGATAGAAGCTTAACTACACTTGTCTGTCTCCCTCTTTGACTGCTCCTGTTAACTTCCTTACAGATATCACTGCTGATCACAGTGACTTCAAATCTTTAAAGAAAAAGAACCCCAGCTGCTGTAATTGAGTGAGTTTAGGAGCATTACAGAGATGTGAATGGATGTTTGAGGATGAAGTCTGAAACACAGAGCAGCAGCACAGTGGCACGCCACACTGCACTGGGTTGCTCTGTCTCGGGATACTGAGTTGAAGACAAACAGCTCAAGCTGCACTTCAGTGGTGCTCAAGCCACTCAGATAATGAAAGATTTGGACCAAGTTGCCCAAAGTCTTGCTTGGCAGTAATGTGTATACGAAAAACATAAAAAGGATCATATATGGAACAAAAATTCTGCATAGCATCTGTCTATATGCATGGATTACCAGTTGTTACAATGATTTGTTTAATGTGAAGAAATGTAGCTCTTTTGCAGTGG
Source organism: Hydrocynus forskahlii (assembly GCA_037974365.1). Lineage (NCBI taxonomy): Eukaryota > Metazoa > Chordata > Actinopteri > Characiformes > Alestidae > Hydrocynus > Hydrocynus forskahlii. The sequence goes on along the minus strand of JBBPCX010000023.1, from coordinate 7,256,787 downwards.
TAAATAATAAACGAGTAGTCCAGTATTTTCTTCTCCTTTTTTCTTTTGTTATCTTATGTCCCCAAAAGCTTTAAATTAAAACATAGAAATTGTGTTCTAATTTTTGCAGAAAAATAGGATAAAATAGTTGCTACTTTTCTGTAGGGGATGTGTACTGACTGGGGGTATATGTGTAGACGGATCAGAATCACCTCTTCAAAATATTCAGGTTTTGTTGCTTTGCCGGCGGAAATGAAGATAGACACAAAAATTACTTTTTTCAATTGTGAAAGCAATCAATAAACTATGGGTGGCAAGGCACTGCCAAAAGATCTCAGGGATAAATTTGTGGACAGACACAAGTCAGGGGTTGGATACAAAAAAGTCTTTATCAATCCCTAAGAGTACAGTAAAGTCTATAATTAAGAAGTTGAAAGTGTTTGGTACGACTAGGACCCTCTCTGGATCAGGCTGTCACTCCAAACTGGATAGAAGTGTGAGAAGGAAACTGGTCAGGAAGGCTACCAGGAGCCTTAAGGAAACTTTGAAGCAGTTAAAATAATTTATGGCATGTGACGATATCACATGTGCTCCAGAAATGTGGCCTGTTTGGGAGGGATGCAAGAAAAAAAACACGCCATGTTAACTCTCAATTGAGTTTTGCCAAAACGGACCTTGAAGATTCTGAGGCCAAGTGGAAAAAGGTGTTATAGTTAGATGAGACCACAACTGAACTATTTGGCCTCAACACAAAACAGTACCTCTGGGAGAAAGCCAATGCAGCTTGTCCAAAGAACACCGCACCCACAGTTAAGCATGGAGGTGGTAGCACCCTGTTCTTGGGGTTCTCTGTGGGGATCTTGTCAGGATACAAAGAAACTAACTAAACCTGCTGCCCTCTGCCAGAAAGGTGTCAATGTGAAGAAGGTTGGCCTTCCGACAAGACAGTGACCCAAAGAACGCAGCAGTGGCTGAAGGAGAAAAAGGTGTCGTTGTGTGTCATTGTGTCGTCTAGAGCCTAGATTTAAATCCTAATGAAAATCTGTGGAATGACTTGAAACCAGCAGTGTTGTACAAAATATCCCAACAAACTCATGGCAGTAATTAAAGCAAAAAACTGGTGCCATGAGGTACTGAGAGAAGGGGATTATCCTTAATTATTATTTTTTTCTGGACTGCTATCATATTTTCACCAGGATGTTATAAACTGCATTGAATAAATCCAGCTGGATTTGTGTGTTTGTCTGGTTGGATTGCTACAATTGATCAAAATACAAATCTGCTGGTGATTAAAGCATTTATTGTAATGCTCCAACCTTATGAGTGCTGTCTTTGGTGTTATTGTTTACCCTTACATAAGAGATCACATTATTTTCCTTAAATGCCCTCCAAGAATTTTTCATGGTGTGATGCTTAAGTGGAGTCTTTGTTCTTTCAACTGCATCATGTGTTTCTTCAGCTAATATGATACATATGCCAGCACCCATGACCAGAATCTGCTGGACACGTCAGATCACTGGATTCCTAGACTGAGCAAAATGGTGGGATTGTGTTCTTAGAGCATAAAAGAAGAGTTTCATTCAGCTGGGAAACCAACTAGATTACAGCAAAATACAGACAAGGATCTTCACATTCAAGTGTACAAATTCTCTTAATGTGTACAAATTCTCTTAATGGAACCAATCCTCATTTAAAAACTGATATGGTAATATCAGTGATTATAGGAAAAATCATTTTACACAGTACTTATCTTTTTCTGCAGCAATAAGGTTCTCTGCTAGAAAAAAACTAGGTGGCAGTTTGAACTTTCCCTGCTTGAATTGGAAATGGTTTTGATATTTATGTTGCACTCTTTAAATATGCTTACATGTTCTACATTTCAGGGTACACTTATTGTTAGTTGTAATTGTTTGACTTGTAATTCTGGTATAATTATTGCTACATTCTGAAAAATATCCATTTTCATTACAGTATTCCACTACAAAAGATGCTTCCTACAGGGGCTTATGTACAATTCACTCATTACTGTTCCATGTCACAACAGTTCCTGAAAGAGTGTACACACATTTCTCAAACATGCTCATGAGACAGGGAGATTGGGATGTTAATTCTGGTCTTTTACTTATTACTTTTACTTGAATCTCAGCGTGTGATGGAATCCCTTCAATGAACACATGCATTCTGCTCACAATTTTACTTCTAAGAATTTTATCAAAGGAAAGAAATGAAAGTGATCAGCAGTGAATTACACTGAACAGAAGTAACATTCTTCTGCCTTCTCCTCCCGCCATCACAAGACCCACTACAGATGCACAGCACAACCCCTGTACAAAACACATGATTGGGCAAGTATACATTTCCCAAAATGTTCTCAAACACAATATAAAGGAATGACTAGGCTACTCTCCAGCCTGAGGGACAAACAGTAAAAATGAACTACAAAAGCATAAGCAGATAAGGTAGTAACTAAAAGTATAACAGAAGGATTGAATCACAGTATAAATAACTTGTCACATCAAGACACATTCTGCTTATGCTCAACTGCAGGAACTTGAATTTATGCCAGAGGTTAGACAGGAGAGGAGGCATGGACTTTTACAAAACTACAGTGAGAATGAAAACAACGTGCTTGGCCGAAAACAAAGGTTAGGGGTGGGTGGTGATGCACAGTCACGAGAAAACAAAATAAGTAAATATCAAACTTAGCTGAAACCAGGCAAAGTCGAACAGATTATTATTATTCTTACCACCATTATAGAAACATTCAAATTCAAAGAAATGCTATATTCAGAAAATTTGTTCCACTAATTGCCATTAAACCTTTGCGCCAATCAGAACAGAAAATAAATAAAAATCAAATCAATGGTATCTAACAAAAATAACTCAATTATTCTTCTAGATTTGCATGTCTTGGAGGGAAATGATATGAAATAGATTCTATTTTCTTAGTCTCCCTCTTGGTTGTTAATAAGTCTTTTTATGGTCATTCAAAATCAACTATTTCTCTAAACCTAATACTTTTACGTTCATATGTACGTTCAAGTTTATAAGGAATACCGAACACTATAATAAGGTCAATTTACAAGGGGGTGAAACTGCTTTTTTTCTTTCTTTCTTTTTTTGAGTGTGCTGCCTGAAACTGGCTGGTGACCCGGAGTATATGTGTGCATTACAATGTAATTGTTTATTCTGAAATTCAGTTTTATTACAATGATGAATTCAAAAAGGTGAACAGGTCTCCTATTCATATCCACATTTAATACATGTACGGGTTCGGATTAGCCAGCATACAAAATTCAACAACAGCAAAGCAACAGAGACTATCCACAATTAGTCTCAACTTATTTTTTTAGCTCATTAAAAATAAAAAGGAAATACTGCGCTCACATGCGTTTGTTCCAAAAAAAAAAAAAAAAAAAAAAAAGTAAAACACTTGTCTCCATAGGTCCATATTCTCAATCAGTTTGTCCTCAGCTCATTTTTGTAGAGTCTGTCTAATGTCACCACTGAATATCCCTCTTTCTCCAAATTAAATACTGCGATCGCTGGATGTGTGCGCAATACAGAAAGCATAAGAAGGTGAGAAAGAGACATGGAGATGTGAAGTGAAAATGGGGGGCATTTGTATGTTTTAGGGAAATTAGGGGATGGGTGCCTCTTGTCTACTATTATCGGTCCATCTCATCCAGCAAGGGTGTGGCATCTCCAGCGATGGACATAGGTGTGCTCTCAATCATGGGGCTGGGCGATGGGCGGGGTGTCATTCGAGGGGTCTTCTGTTTCCGTCTCTCTGCCTCCTTCTCCTGAAGCCACTGCTCAGCCATTTTACCCCAATCCACTGCAGTGTGGGTACTCGTCCTAAAGGGGAAAAACAGTTTAGAGAATAAAAGGTTGGGACACTAGACTTCCTTAGCATTTAGTCTTCAACAATTAGTGATCATTATATTAATGAAAAGATGAATAGCTGTAGATTTCTAGAGCTGGTGCATTTTTACTTAATCCTTCACAACCAGATGTGTTGCTGCCAACACATATACATGTGTTTTTAAACACCTACTTGTAAAAAAATCTGATATTTACACATAGAAAACAGAGGCTTCTGAACAATTAAGCACTTTATCAAACAAGATCATTCATTCAAAGTGTTGTTATCCAACTTCCAGATTTGAACGCTTTTAAGTGATATTTTTGTAAAACATAAACCACCCGTTGCAACACATCATCCGCATAATTACTCGCGAGGCACAGAAAGTGCAGAGGAGTGGTTAAACCTATTACAGAAATAATCTACAGACACATCCCTACTGAGCAGGAATTGTTGTCAAACCACAAAGGAGTGAGCACTCACTTGGGCTGTGGTGTCCGAACCCTAGATGAGGAGGATGACGGCGTGGAAGAGGCATGCTGGTGGTGTCCATGAGAAGACTGTGGCGTGCTGCTAGGATACTGGGGGGTGGTCATGGCCTGTTGCTGGCCTGGGGTGGTGTATGAGTAGCTGGGTGTCATCATGGGTGTTGCCATAGGCTGCTGTGGCGTGGCAAAAACCTGCAGGTCAACAAAGACAGGCAAGAATACACTGTAGTCCAAACAAATCAGGATGTAGGAGAAAGTCCTATCATGTTACACTTATGTAGTTTGTGTGCTTAATTTTGATTAAGCAAATATCAGTTCAGGGTGTGATTCCCATACATGATAAGCACTGCTGCTGCCTCCTCCTCCTGCACTACTGCCTCCACTGTATCCATACTGGCTGGAGGCCCACTGGGCTGGAGTAGTGTTGGGATTCTGGCCCTGCCCTGTAACCGCTGCAATGGCATTAAACATCTGGGATGTCATGTTCCTGGGCAGAGCGTTGACGGCTCTAGTCAAATCTGCACCAAGCAAGAGAAAAGGAAAGTGTTTTGAAAGATGTTAAAGAAAAAAAGAAACTTGATCTTTTTGTTATTTGGGAGCATACGAAACCTGCAATGTTAATGTTGGCAGGAGTTGCATTCACAGATGCTGGTGTTCGCGTTCTGCTACTGCTGCTGGGCGTGATGCCTTCAGACAGAAAAATAATGGCAGGAGACCAAAACTACAAAATACAAAACTATGTATTGAACATTAAATTATATTGAAAATTCACCTTATGCTGAGGACTGAAAATACAAAATATCTAAGCATAACTAATATTCTCAATATCTAAGAATTCTGAGAAATCATTTAGCAGCTTCCACTGACCTGGCACTGGTTCCTGGTAGTGATCCTTGAACCAGCGGAAGAGGCCATTAACTGTAGGAAATATCTGGGAGCGGTACCTGAAACCATCTGGGGTGATGGTCACATACTCTATTCTGCAGATTGACAAAAGAAAGTAGGCATACATCTCACAAACTGAATATTAAAGTTATTAAAGTTTAGCATATATTTAGTTTAAATTTACCTTGGCTTCCCTCTAGGCTGGTATCCCAGCAGGAACTTTCCAGGCAGGTCTCTGCAGGCTGACACAAAGTATGGGATAAACGTTGGCTTTTCCTTCTTGGTCCTTATTAAGAGCTCCTCCATTTTCTTTGAAACAAGACACAGACACATCAAAATTCTTTTTGAAATAAGGAATAAAGAAAGCCAAATAGAGTGGGGAAAGGCACAGATATCCCACCTTCCTATCTCCACCATTGCAGTCCTGAAAGTACTTGTGGCTGAGCAAATCCCGTGCAAACGCTGCCATGGGTTGCACATAACGGGCTGTGATTTCATCTAGATCCTCAAATTCCTGCACATAAATGGAATTTTTTAACTCTGATTCTATATCAGGCACAGAAATCCTATCATGGTCGTCTCAAAGTGATTCCAAATTTAACTCAAGCAATAAAGTGTTCAAATTGTAAAACGTCTTTGCATGTTTAGACTATTGGACAATGCATCTAATACAGGCCACACAGCATTTTAGTTACACACAAAACCCACGACACAAACAGATCTGATTTGTTTAAGGACTCACTTCAGTGTTAATCCACAATGTGTGTCCCAGACTAAAAGCATTCTCTTTGCCCTCTTCTCGCACATCCACATGCTGGTAGATCCCATCTGCAACTTTCCAGGTGACTGTCAGGTGGTTCTCTCCTTTACTACTAGGCCTGATCACCACATCACCCTGATCCATTGACTCCATCATCTTCTCTGCCTGCTTGAAGTTAATGTTGTGGAATGATGGGTGGGCAATGACTCTCTTGATGTAAGCTATGGGAAAAGATGTGGGCATATACAAAACATTAGTAAGAGATATTTGCAGTACTAAGGAACAAGCTGCATCTGAGTTAAAAGTAGTAACTGCAGAAACAATGATGCTGCTTCATAATAGGATCTGCTTATGATAAGATTAGATCATAGCATGTCTCTAAATATGATTTATATGTAAAGTAGTGATCTGAGGATGATTCACTGACTGGTTCTCTGCTGTTTCTTCTTCTGCTCCTCATCGTGTTTGAGATCCTCAGCTTCGGCATCAAAGTCATAATAGGTGTCCTTGGGAAGCTTCCACTCATTGTTCTTGTCAGCCAAGTCAGATGTCCTACAAGTGAGGTCTACACTGAACTTCTCAATGTCAATCTTCATGATACGACAATGTACCGTCATACCAACCTGGAAAATAACATGTAAGATCTTTGTAAAACCTTTATGTACTCTACTGCATGATCTCTGCAGATGTAAAATACTACATGAAATGTTAAGAAACAAAGACTACAAAAGAATCTTACAATATAACCAACTGCAAAGTTTAACCTCACCTTGACCCTCTCTTCAGGGTGCTTAACTACCTTGTCTGAAAGAAATTTTGTTGGGATGAAACCCATGACACCGTTGTCCAGACGAGATCTAACACCAATTGCCTGGCCAGGACAAGAGCCACTGTCAAAGTGGTTCCAGACCTAAAAAGAAAACCACATTTATTTTGCTGTACAATTTCCACACAGCTTGATGCATTATTTCAAGAGCTCAGATGGCAACAAAATAAGTGGTAATATACTTGAGCTTTCTTCTCAATTATCAGACACCTTAAAAGCCAACTTTGCAAATTGCATTCCATTAAAAAAACAAAAAAAAACAAACAAAAAAAAAAACAAAACTGTCTTACCTCACTGAGTTCAGGAAAGTTGTCCTGCTGACAGAATGGACACTGCCAAAGTCCAGTCTCATCATTACGAATGGCCTGGTCATAGCTCTCCCCTTGTGGCCGCCTGTGAGCAATGCCCGTTACAACACTAGTGATGAGCTTACCTGTACACAGTTGGCAAGGGAAGAAGGAAAAAAAGAAAAGCACTGAAAAGATGTTCTCATTCTAATGCAAGACCACCAGTGTACATCCAGTGGACTTATGGTACAGGACCTACCAATATAGAAGGTCTCAGGGGTCTCTTTGGTAAGGAGATTAAAGACTTCCTCTGTGTTCGGGGGTCTGTATGGGGCTCGGAGGTCTTTATACCTACAGCTGAGCTCTGCACGAATGTCGTACAGAGTGATTCCTTTGTTGCCATAACCCTGAAGAGGCAGAACACAAAACACAGAGGAGGAAAATAAGCTATCAGTCCTTAGGTTACATGCAAAGAACAAGACTACAACAGGGAAACAGTTATCTTTACACTGAAATGCTTGACTTTAGGACAAGTGGAGTTGAGAAAACGAATTAACAATTGTTAAGTTGATTTATAAAACACAGGTAATGTATTAAACCTGTATTTTACAGTGGGGTGTTATTTGTTGACTCACCTGTCTTTCTAGCTCCTCAGCAAAAGCATCTAAGTCCAGATCTTTCAGCCTCTCTGGGTTCTCCAGGATTTCCTCCAATGCTCCAGCAGGGTTTGCATCCTCTGCTGATTCGTCGTACTCGAGAGCATCCACTGCCATTTTACGTGCCCATTCATACGTTTCAGGATGTACGCGAGAACCATCTAGAACCTCAATGTAGGAGTCAGTGCTATAGGGTGAACAAGAAGATGCTTTAGCCTTGTTTTGCCAGCCAGATCTTTATGGATCTATCGAATGTCACAAGAACAAGTAAGGGCAAAGCCATACAATAGTCTACCTGTCTCCAAGAGAAGCAGTGTCAATCTTGATAAAACCAGCACAGTTGATGAACACTTTGGGTCCCATATGGCACATGGTGACCAACTGTGTCCGATTTTCCAAGCGAGTATTATTCTGTTTCAGAATCTGATTGAAAACATGAAGGGGATGAAATTAACGTTCAACCAATTTTTAAGCAACTGAATCAAGGAATTGTTTCTCATCTTGCAGCACATACTCAGTGCTAAATACTAGAGAGTGGCTTACCTTAAGCAGATGTGAGCCTTTTCTTGGTCCCAATCCACAGACGTACTGAACCAGGCTCTGTGTATAAGGATGAGCTATGGCTCGATTCACATCCACACCCACCTCATTTACCCGGTTAATGAATTCACAGTAGAGTGCTCCTAGCAACTCTTCCTTTACCACATGTTCCTGGAGAAAGCCACAGCAGGAAACAGACAAATCAACAAGATTTATAAAGACTACAAACAAGACATCTAGGGCAGCACTAGCTATGCAAACATTTTTCTATAACATACAGGGACATTACAAACTATGATACCTGCAACTGTGACTCTATCCATATTGCACTCATATTCACATTAATACTACACCCCATATAGTTCTTTTCTTTAAAGTATATAATACATTCATGTATGTCTTGTTGGTAATGCACCTGCACTTTATCCCTACCGTTTCCACAGTTTTACTGTTTTTACTATTTTTACAATTTTTTTTTAATGTTTATTTCTTTAAGGTCAGGCGTTGCAAAAAGCATTTCACAACATGTATCATGTATGATGGTGTATGTGACAAAATCTGAATCTGAGTTTTAATAGTGTTATATGAGCAATATTCACTAAAAAAAGTACACTACCTGTAGTGGATGAAGTTTGAGGCACAGGATGTCCTCATCACTGCTGCACACCTGGGCAAACTCCACCAGAGGGTCCTGAATTTTGCGGGCCACAGAAACAGCCTGGCGAAGTAGAGGAGGGTAGTCCCTGAAATCCATCTGTGAGAGAAAGAAAAATATGAAGCAACACAGCAAACAGCTTATACTGAGCAGTAACAAAGACCAGATGTGAACATCACAGGATTTCACATGCATCTCAAATGGTTTAACCAATTTATAACTCAGATGAAACCAAGTCACCTCTGACTTTTTGCCATTCATGTATAGTGTAGCTAACTCGTTGTCCACGAGCTCAACTCCTATTGCAGGCAGAGAGGAGTCTTGTTCCAGCTCAGTGACTGTACGCTTTATGTCCTCCATCAGCATGTGAGCATCCCTGCAAGAAATGGTCCAGAAGAGTATATATATAACAGACGCTGTTAACTTAAAATGCAACCAATATTAAATAACTCAGACAAACATTATGAGCTTGGTTTACTTTGACCATATCTACCCATACATAATCTGCACTGACCTGTGCAACACACACAAAAAAAGCAGTGGGTTGGCGCTGTAAGTCATGTGTCATGGTGTCATGAACTAGGAGCATGCCATATTTGACTAAAAAGTTGTCAAAAAAAAAAAAAAAATCCGTTTACCATTAGATAATTGTGTTTTATAGAATGCCAGGAAACAAAGGAACTCTGGTTTAGTTCCCAAATGACCTACATCTGCTAGCTTATGCTCAGGAGTGGATGAAGGTATGCAATGTCACAACATGTTATATTTCTAGTACGTTTTAACAAAGAAAATACAGCACTGTCACATTTTTTAAATACAAGCATTTTTTAACCATTTAACATGTTTTATATTTTACTCACGTTGGTCTAATACTGTCATTTGTAATGACTAAACGGTGGTCAGTATTGTTTTATCTAGCAAGCTATGTTGAAAGCTAAGCTAATGCAAGCAAGCTGCTTTTAAATATAGTTCAAGTCTGACCCAACTGCTAGATGACCCCAACCAGTGTTTATTAACCAAAACCAAAGAGGTGGGCCAAGAAGGATATATGTAAAACAGTTGTAAATCAGTGAGAACTGGCATATATCCCTTAAGGTTTTATACAAAACAAGAACCTTACCGATTTTCACCTGCAACTGCCACGACATGTGGTTTCTTACTTAGAAGAAATTTCTTCAGGTTTTCAATGTCTTGAAGCTAAGAAAGAATAAAAATGGATAAACATTTAAACAATATAAAATTACCACCTTTCATTTATTTTTTGGAATATCAGCATTTAAAAAAAAAAAAAACCTTTTTGTCTCGCTCTTCCTCTCTCCATGCATTCCTCCTCTTCAAGAAATTAGGAAGCCTGAGGAAGTCCACAACCTCTCCTTCACCATTGATCAGGGCGCAGAACACGGGCGTGTCTCTATAAGAACAGAGACTCATTCATTTTTTTGACAAACCACTTATCCTTAAAAAAAGAACATGGGGGATTCTGGAGCTTATTCCAGAGGCCTATTCGAAAGGCAAAGAAACCCCCTGTACCGACTGCCAGTCCAGCACAGGTACAACAATTCAAAGGAGTAACACACAAAGTGCATAGCTGTCTGGGGTTTTAGCTGCAAGATCAGAAGAACTTAACTAAATGGCAAAGATTATTTCTTTAATCAACATGGTTTGGAATGAACCAGAGTTTTACAGGTGTTGGCTGACAGCTGTGTGTAGACAGTACCTGCCAGAGGCAAAGGCCACTCCCAGCACACGAATGCCCTTGCCCTGACTCTCATCCATCAGGTCATCATCCTCTTCTATCTGCTGGTCTGGTCGATATGGAGCCACCTTCAGCCAGTTGTACAGCTTCCTGCAGCATGACTGCATGATAAAGCAGAGAGTGAATCCGTTTCAACATGTTTCTGAAGGACACGTGAACACTTTAAAATATTTTTTAAAGCTAACCTTGACTATATTCTCCTTGGCCTCAGTAATGAGTTTATTTTTCAGCTCCTTGCCCATCTGAGGATAGAGGAATTGGTGGAGGGAACGCTCGATGGCCAACATTCGCTGCTTATTCCACTCTTGCACCTGGTGACTGAATTCATCTCTGTAGTAAAACTGCTTTATCTCATCAAAGTACGTCTGATCTCCCCCATACCTGCAAACAAAATAGAACACACACATACAAAATTCCATTATCAAACTTTTTCAAAATTACACCACTCACTTTTTACTGTATTTACAGTAAATCAAACAACTTTTCTAGTCTTATTAATCCTTTGTATATGGTTTAAAGATGCAACAGAAAACTTGGTAGGAGAGTTTTACCCTTTAACTCCAACCAGGTCAATGCATATGTCTATAATAAGCAGTCCTTCATCTTCTGCCAAACACATTTTCAGGAACTGATCTCCACTCAGCTCTTTCACAGGCTTGTTCTTTAAGTACTTGAAGGAATACGCATAGTGTGCCTCATCAACGTCCTAGGACACAGAAAAAGAAAACATTTTGATAAACTTCTAACAAATATATGTACCCATAAAATCAATTTCAATACATATGTTGGCAAGAGAAAATGCAGCTCATACACTCACTAACAAATCAGTTTGTGAAGTAAGTTTTACACAAACAAAGCCTATTAAAATTACTCATGGTCTAAAAGAAGCATGACTCAAAACAAAACATCTAGAAGGAGGTTCTAATGGGACTTAAAAGTTTCTACTCTGCCAATACCCTTTCCTTCATGACATCCATAGTAGAACAAGGTAAAAAAAAAAAGACACAAAAGAAAGACATTAACACTGTTATTTATTTACATTTTCCACTTAAGTAGTTGCTTATTAAGTATACTTGTTAGTCTGTTGTTCTTGGCACCTACCTTCTTGCCCTTCTTAGTTGGCTTGATGTTGATCTTGGCCCTTTCCTGGAAGGTCTGTCTCAGTACATGCCTGACAAGAGGTTCTCGGGCAATCTGCATGGCAACCATGTAGCGTGCACCTTCCAGAACAGCTTCTGGTGTGCTGAACTGACTGAATATCGAAGGAATCCCAGAGGGGAAAAAAAGCATTAAGCTGCTGCTAGCCATTTGATCAACATTTCTCCCTGTAACAATTACAGGGAGAAACAGTAACTATTACGATTGGTGAGATACAAGACCCCTTAAACTCACACAGTTTAAATACAATTTTTAGTAAGAAATTCCAATTTGTGGTCTGTTACCTGCACACATAATCCTTGGCCAATTCTAAGGGCTCAGCAGGGAACTGCTCTGTCTCATGTCTTTGATAACTGTCACGCAGGTTTTCACCAAACTGCTCAGGAGTGAGACCAAACTTCTTAGCCAGTCCATCTGCAAGAAGAAAAAGAAATCTAATGCTTGTGTGCCAGCAGAGTGACTAAACAAAAGGAAAGGGCCAATGAAGACACCTGTTATTTTATCATTTTATCTTCTCTCTAATATTACAAACTAGAGTTTGTGACTGTTAGATGCAGCTTGTAGATTTTATCAAATTCACCACTAAGATCATTGTTCCACCCAGCGCCAATGCAAACAGGTCACCTCTCTGTTATGCTGATCCCAGCATACAGACTGCTCATCAGACGTACCAAGCCTGAAGCAGATGAAAACCTTGCCTCCAGGAACCATTTCTACTCTTCAGGACTGTTCTGAGCACACAGACTTGCACATATATAGGGAGGCTGCAACCTGTTCTAACCTGCTATAGTTCACAACAATTTCCAAGACAATCACCACAGACCCCAACCAGAAGCTGTGGGTGACTGTAGACTTGGTGTCCTGTTGAGAACCCATGACATTCAGGTGATCAAGCTACCCTGAGAGCCAACCTGCCCCGGGCCATCAGAGCAGCAAAGCGCGCACATGCTCAGAAAATCCACGGACAATTCTAGGACAATGATGACATGTTGGCAGGGTCTCTAGACCATCACCAAATCCACCCACCTGTGATGGAGAGGCAATCCTTTACAGAGGCGCCGAATGACTTTTGAGTGAGGAAGATATCTTCAATAGCTTTCTGAGCAACAAAAACGTACACACCCTTGAATATTGGGGCTGACAGTACACACACACGTAAAACAACCCCAAAATTTACAGAGCCTGGAGACCTTTTGCCAAGAAAAATGAGCAGCTCTGATCCTCTACTATCACAAAAGACTGCATGCCATCACTGATGCTAAAGGGACAATACACGGCATTTGGAACTGAGGGAATGCAAGCTTTTGAACAGAAAAAGGTGAAACTGTTGGGCTTGAAAACCACCCTTGTAACTGGATCTTGGACTTCCTGACTGAGAGACCTCAGGTCACTCAGAATCAGGAGAAACATCTCCAGTACCACCACCTTGAGCACAGGGCCATTCATGTTACTGACCCATGACTTTGCAAAAAAAAAACAAAAACGTTTAAAATCACATCAAATTCACTGATGACAATTGTGGAGGGTGTGATCGGTAAGAACAAGTTGGCATAAATGAGGAGATGCGACAGAAAACATTAGTGTGCAAAACAAACAACCTCTCTGAATGAGGACAGGCAAAAGAGACGATTGTTGACTTCAGATTGTTCAGTCTCCTCTGAACAGCACTGGATTGGTGGGTGCACTTTCCTCAGTTCCCACAGAAAGTAGAGACCCCACAGCATCACCAAGAAAGTCCAGCAGCGTCTTTACTTCCTGCGAAGACTGAGGATAGCGCACCCCCTAATCTTCACCACATTCTGCAGCGGGACTATATCCTGTGTACTTCATTTTACAGGATTTACTTCATTTTGGATCACAAACCCTACAGATAATAGTGAGGACAGCTGAAAACATCTTTAGGATCTCTCTTCCATCTGTTGCAAACATTTACACCACCAACACTGTGGATGACCCCACTCAGCCATCCCAAAGTTCCACAGCACACGGCTCTCCAAGGCCAAGACCTCTTAATCAGAACTGAAACATAAACTGCACCAGCACACACACACACCTGAACTGCACAATTTGGTGTTCTCTACCACAGTACTTGCATTTTTGCACACTTAATCATTGCTGCTAGAATACAGTCGTAATACTGTATTTATTCAAACTTTAATTCTTGCTGGTTTTGTCAACTCCACATGTTGGCTTAAAATATTGTAGCATTTGTGCTTTTTTCTCTCTCACTCTCTTTGCACTCTGTATCTTCCTGTCTTGCCTGCACGTATGTAATTATGTAGAATCAGAATTCACCCAAAGTTACACAGCTTCCTGTTAGCAGGTAAGACCAAGACAGCAACATACCAAGTCCAGCAGACTGGCAGATGCTGTACATGTCTCTGCGGGAAGCTTGTTTCAGATCTGGTCCCTTCTGCTCTTCTTCCTCCTCCTCTTCTTCCACCTCAGCTTCCGCACCTAGATTACCAAAATATAGCAACTTCTGAATAATTCACTCACCTAAAGAAAAACAAAAAAGTAATACAACAGAAAACATAATTTTCTAATCAGTAAAACAAATTCCATCATAAATTGGCTGTACCATCTTCCTCTGACACTTCCTTGATCTTCCTCAGTTTTTTCTTGCTGCCTTTGGCAGAGTTTTGCATCTTGGGGATGTCTCGTCCATAGTAGAGCAGAAAGTGGTTGTAGACATCACTCAACTCATCCATAGACTGGACATCTTTCAGTCTGGGAAGGAAAACACATAATTTAACTAAAATAGGTAATGGCCCTCTACAGTTTATGTCTAAAAATTATTACCAAGCTGGGGATAATGGTTTATAAACTGGTTAAGAGAGGTGCATTCTGGCATTTGTGAATCACCAAAATATGCTAGACGTTGTGAAGACACTAGATTTAAAAAAAATGTTCCAGAAGCTAATGTTACAAACGACCAAACTGGGTCCTCTCACTGACTTCCGTTACAATTACTTCAAAGAGAATATGACTAAGAATGTAAAAATATTTTTAAATCATACAGCGCCTTTCTCAAACTCAATTATTTTTATTTAAACATCCCACATCTTGACAGTCCATCTTACTAAATTATATATTTGTAAGGACCATCCTAGCGTCTGTATCCAATCATGACGTCTAATTTGCTACATGCTAGAACTTATACCTCTCCATGTCAGCAGTGTCCAGAGGACGGACAGCATCAGCCAAGGGCTTATCAGGGTCAGCAGAGATCTGTTCAAACTGATAGGATTGCATTCTCTGGAAAAGACGTGTCAGGTTCTGCTTGCGTGTCTTTAGTTGGGTCCACTGAAGAAAAAGGAATGAACAATAAAACGCAAATTATTTGTTAGCAGGAGAGGTATGAAAATACAAAATGAGTGGTGTAATATTGATTCGACCTTACTTTCTCATCCCATTGCCACACTTTCCACAGATCATTAATGTTCAGCTCTGGTTCCACGTATTCCTTCCTGTAGAACGCAATGAACGGAACCTAAAAGATAGAAGAAAAAAAAAAGAATTTGAATGCAGACCCTGTCATTAAATTACACCACACCAACGAATAAACTCTCCAGGGTATGTATGTTTACTGGTCTTACCATTTTGACTTAAGCAAGACTTAAGCAAAATTTACATAAATGTAAATTTAAAGAGTTCAGGACAGAATATTAGTAAAGAGCTAAGATTTCTCTGTAAAATGCCTTCAGCTGAGCATAACAGGGCAAAAACAGTTCTGAACAACAGAAGAAATACATTATGTAAACTGTAATTGTAAAAAACCTCATTGTACCTATGCCTTTGAATCTGTAAACAGTTCTATATTGATTTTGTTCTAGTTATGGTTTGGGCTGAGCACTGTTTGGGCCTCGTCCTGCTCCCAACTCCAACTGTTAGCTGATCACACAGCCCCCTTAGAAACACAAATAAGTCTTTATGTCACCAGCAGGGAAACATTGCTAAGACCCATACAGGTGAGAGACGTGAGACAAAGGTTCATGAAAAGGTGTGCATTACTGGAGCGGAATTTAAATGTGAAGTATAAATATATTAAGTATGTTCATTTTAATGCTTAAGACTTTTAAATTCTATTTCAAATGTGATTTGAGAAATGTTTAGTGACATACAAAATATTAGTGCTGCAAAGCTGAATATTTATGTTTAGTCTTTATCCGATATTATTTCTATCATCACTGACATTCCTGTATAAGCAATCTCAAAAGCAGTTTTAAAAAAATAAATAACCCAAAACATCTGTCTGCAAATCAACCCAATTACAGCTCCAGTAGACCCCCAAAATTTGCAGGGATTACGTTCCAAGGGCACCTGTGAATTGTGAAAAACCGCAAATTTGTGATGTGGTTAAGAAAGGCTTATAATGCCTATTTTAATAGTGTAAACCCTAAATATGCCCCCAAATCTGCGCCCAGTGCACACTGAACTGCTGTCTTCTGCTGTGCTAGAATGTAAATACCGATGTTACCCCTGTATAGACTGTACTGTAATTCATGCATAGAAATGCATGAAAATCTATATATTTATATATTGCCACTAAAAAACAACAAAAAAAACGCAGAGCATATCCACGAATAACTGCAGCCGCAAACTCTGAACCGCAACGTCGTGGGGGAACACTGTACTTACAATAAATTTTAAAATTTCAGGAATCAGCAGACAACCCGACTGTTGCTCTACATGAATATCACCTGATGACATTAAACAACATTTTGTTCTGGAATGTAAACTAAGCAGACAACACCTGTCTGAGAGCATCTCTGAGTAAGTAACCAATTTTAACTTTACAGTTCAACTCATAGTTGGCTGTTTCAATGTATTGTATATCCTTAAAATATGAAGAACACTCCTGTAAGTAATCTTTTTTATGCAGCAATTTTAAAAATGGCACCTCAAAGTGCTGGTTCCTCATGAAGTTAAGGGCCTCTTTGATCTTCGCAATGGTACTTTGACCTTTCCTGCAAAAGTTAGTTGTGGTTCCACGGTCCAGGTAATCCGTACTCTCCTAGAATGTCATCCAAAGTCAAAATGAAAATGGAGTTTTAGATACATACAGTGGTAACAGTAGTGAGAAAACAATGGTTGTCTAAAGTGAATTAATCCAAGCAATTTGATAATACCTGCATTGAAATGGTTGGTGTGGAGAAAGCATTCCTGTAGATCCACTCAGCCTCGTCTTCCAGCTCATTATCTTCAGCAGGTTTCACAGGTATAGCACGCAACTAGAGAATACAATCAGAGATAAACTACTAAAAGGGACAGGC
This sequence comes from Hydrocynus forskahlii, assembly GCA_037974365.1. Classification (NCBI taxonomy): domain Eukaryota; kingdom Metazoa; phylum Chordata; class Actinopteri; order Characiformes; family Alestidae; genus Hydrocynus; species Hydrocynus forskahlii. Next base: position 7,239,656 of record JBBPCX010000023.1, on the reverse strand, counting down.
TCACTCACTTCCAGCAATTCCTCACACTCAGGTCACATCCTAGTGTAGGTTTTAAGGCAAGTTCTTATTTCATACACACCTGAAATCTCTCTGGCATGTCTGTGGAACGTATTTCATTATCCTGGTCAGTCATGTGGCTGCTCTCCAGCTCACTAGGCTCATAGATCTCAAAGATGCTGCGACGGCCCACTCTCCTTTTGGTCTGTTTCTTTGGTCGATCCCACTGTTCTTCATCCTGATCCTCCTCCTCCTCCTCAGCATGATCATACGGCTCAGTGTCAAACTCAGCAAAGTCAAAATCACCCCCAAAAATCTCTTGAGCCTCTTGCAAAGCACTACAAGGGAAGAGGCCACAAAAAATCGTTACTCAAAAGGTTACAGCTCTGAAAGGACAAATTGGCTAGATCTTTCTGACTTGCTGTAGAAGTTATAGGCAATTCTGGAAACTTGTGGTAGCTGTTCAAACATTCAGAGATCTTTACTCAAGCTCTGGCTTCTCACAGAAACCAGTGATAAAACAACAACAATCTCAATTTACTACAACAGCATATACAAATTCTAAACAGCTTTCCAAAATGTATTAATCTTATTTAGCTCTGGTACTCATTCAATAGCAGTCTTTTCTTGAAATCTCTGACCACGACTATAAAGTGGAGATTGATAAGTGGATTTTGTGAAGATAATTATAGTGAACGTACATGAACCAGAGCTAAACTGACCATTACAATTAATACCCATTACTGGACTGGTTTTACCAAGCTGTCAGAATGTACACAGTGTCTTACTAAAAAAATAAAAAAAACCTTGATTACTCACGCATCAGTGTATCCAGTAAATTTCTTCCCTTTCTTTTTTGTGATAGGTTGTCCATCATCATCCACAATGAAATCGTCTATGTCTGTAAAGATTAAAATAAAATTCATATTAAACACATCTTAAACTGTGGGCACTACAGTATAAAGAACGTCCCAATTTGTTTTGATTCCTACCCGATTCCTCCTCATCTTCCTCTTCTTCGTCATCCCCTGGGTGGCGTCTTTCTACAGCCTCTCCTTCTTCTACCTCTCCATCTCCATCTCCAGTAAAAATCTCATCTGCAATTAGGTCTTTTTCATCATCTTCACCTTCATCATCCATTGTTCTCACTCGTGAATATTTCTTTTTCTATATTGGAAAGACAGATGAAGAACATTCTTGGCACTTAGTGTGCGACACTCAATCTTCTACTGAGATTAACTACATGATATAGCTTAAAATCAGTGTGTCAGGTAATTACAATTCTATCTTGCTTTCATACCAAAATTGCTCATCCACAAAATTCAAAACAAGGTGAGGCACTAAAAAGCATCATCAAAAGAGGCCACTTCTATTGAAACGTTCTAAAAATCCAAGGGAAAGGTGGACTTGTGGAGCACAGACGGGGAAAAAAGTAACACTTGACTTACCCTCCTCTTTACTTTAACCCCCAAGTTCTCTTCAATAAGTTCCAGATCCTCATCATCTAGGCAGTCGTCAATAGCTAGGAGAGAGACATTCAAAACGTTTTCTTAATCCTGTTTGACATAAAGCAGTAAATTATCATAATATCAGCCCGTATAATTCCAAATTAAAGACAAATAATTTGAGCCATTGTTAAGCAAGCACAGTAGTGGTTTGTGTTGTACATTACTGCAAAATCAATAAAACATTCAAAAGTCAAATGGGTACTTACCACGCTTCCTGCGTCGATGACGGACCTCCTCTCCAGAGTCGCTGTCTCCTCCGGCACTCCTGTTTCCATCCTCCTCCTCCTCTTCTTCTTCTTCTTCTTCTTCATCATTCCCATCATCAATAAGCCCTCTCAAGTTTCCATGTTCATCTTGATCTTCAGTGTTTTCCTCTTCCTCTTCTAAAATCACGTACAGCAATAGAGATCTTTAAATTCATGAACAGACACACACTGGTGCAGTCAGTACCATACTTTGTTTATAGTCTAGAACAAGTTCTTACCATCTTCATCATCTTCCATAAACCTCTGTGTCTTTTTGGGTTTCAGATCCTTCTCCTCAAACTCCTCCTCGGATTCCTCAGCCTCACTTTCAATAAAGTCAGACATGTCTGCAAGTGCTACTGAAACACATACCGAAACATTATGATTGGGTGACGAATCTTTAAGGAGACTGTCTATGCATCGTATCCAATTTAAGTTCTTTGTATTTCTTGACTCGTCTCAAACAACCGTGAACATTTTTAAAAAGCATCAAGCTCTTATCCTCAAACCCCATCCAGTGATACGCCACAAATGGTACATTTTGTACCTTGAAAAAGTACTTCGTGCGCTAAATGAATTACTGCCATCATATCTGCAGCACAGAGCAAACCGAAATAAGAAATACACTTTCAACTAAACACATTACCAGTGTTACCTAGAGAGTTACCGATTATTCTAAATCAGATGTTCTCTGGATTATTAATTCGTGGGCCTAATTTTCCAAGTCCTCAAATGATGTGTATGTAGAGACAAACATTATTTCTTATTTCGTCATGCATCTGTTCCCACAAAGCAAGCTAGTCAAAGTCGACGCTAGACAGAACATCGATGCTAGACAAAACACTGTATTGCTGTTTCGAAGGGGAAAGGCTCTAAAGCACAAAAAAACCCAATTAAAAACAACGTGACTAGAGATTACACCCAGCTGGATTTATTTAATGAAAGCTGACCCTTCCCAGCATAAAGGGGGGCAACGTTACCTTGAGTAACGTGCTACACCACAAACAAGGCCTTTAGCAACAAGGTTGATCGAAACGGCTAGGCAGGTTAGCTAACTAAAGACAAAACACGCCTTTACAATTTTTAACGAATTCTTTCGACACCTCGAGTGACTGATGACGACAACAAGATACACTCACGTTCCCCTGTGGTGTCGTTTGGTAGAAATGTTGGAGAAGACGGACCGGGATGAAGAAAATTCGGAGCAGCAAACAACAAAAATGGCTGAGGAAACGCAGCGTGATTTTAATTCCGGTAGGGAATTAAGTAACGTCCGGCCAGCAGTGACAAACCTGGACAAAAACTGAGCTCAGGAGAGACTTACCGTGAGACCAGGCGAGAGATAAACTAGCCGGGGGTAATAAAGTTACAGCTGCATCAATCGGTGCTAGGCGAATTTAAGGGGCGAAGCGAGTACACTGTGGGGATTTCCCTCGTCTCCAACTCCAGACCACGGACGGGCGCCCTGCCGCACACTGGGGGTTTTCTTCGTCTGTTGTCTCTCTATGTGGACGTAGGCTTACACACTCTCTCTCTCCCTCTTTCTGCGTCTCTCACCCCCTCCCCCTTCCTCAGTCTCTCACTCTCCCACTCTCTCTACCTTCCAATAAACACCATGGCCACGTCTAACTCTGTTTTTTCACTGGCCTGTTTGTGCATTTCTGTTTTATTATCCTGTTCGTGTGACTGCTCTTTGGGATCAGAACTAAGTCTGGTCACCTGTGGCTCGGTCGTCAAGCTGCTCAACGTGAAGCACAACGTCAGACTACACTCTCACGATGTCCGGTATGGCTCCGGTGAGTATTTCTCATAGTTTCCCCCCCCAAAGAACTCAGTTACGTTTCTGGTTCCAGTCCTGCCCATTTTATATCCTGCTGAATACTTGGTCTTCCTAGTATTATTAGGTTCTGGGGACAGATTTGCCCTGCCCTCTGCAGACTCATATCCTACTTCATAGACGTATTTTTATTTTTCAAATGTCAGCTCATAGCATTCATTTTTACAGTCCACTTTCACCATCCTAAAATACACAAGCTGTTACTGTCTTTAAGACTGGTATATGTATTCTGATTGGGTGCATTTTTTAACAGGCTATACAGGGATAGGAAGGGTTAACCTGCTCTAGACTAAATAAGCAGATATAAATAAGCCTCAAAATTTGAATGGTTTCAACACTTTACATACTGTCTTTTATTTCCCAAAAGCAAGGAAAATGATTTTCGTAATATAGACCCTGTAACTATTTCCTATCTTTATACCCAGCATTTGTGAATATAGCATAGTGCATTTCATATTGAGCATTTTCTAGTTTGGATTTATTTTGTAGTATTGGACTGATTTTATTTAGACTTCATATTTTATATTCTTTTCTTTGTGTATTTGTGTAGTCATAAGCAATTTCCTCTGGGATCAATAAAGTTTTCTGATTCTGATCATACACATTCACCATAAACATGAATGTGTCTTGATATATCTCAGGTAGTGGCCAACAGTCAGTTACTGGAGTGACCACGGTAGAGGACAGCAACAGTTACTGGAGTGTCCGTGGTACCAGTGGGGCAGCATGTCATCGAGGGACCCCGGTGAAATGCGGCCAAAACATAAGGCTAACACATGTTAACACTGGCCGAAATTTGCACAGTCACTACTTTGCATCTCCACTGTCATCCAATCAGGTTTGCAAGCTAGCATCCTTGTTGCACTATTTTCTCCAAACAAAAATGTTTAAAGTAAGCCCAAAATGAGCATCTGCCTATTGAGCAAAAATCATTTATGATATGTAGTCGTACGTCTTTCTTTCATTTAGGAGGTCAGTGCTTTTGGAGAGGATGGCGAGGGCGACCACCTTGACGAGTGGACTGTACTTTGTGGAGGCTCTTTATGGCAGCGTGACGAGACGGTGCGTTTTCGCCACGCAGCCACAGAAGCTCTGCTATCAGTAACGGGGGAGCAGTATGGCAGGCCCATCCATGGCCAGAGGGAAGTACACGCCATGACAAGCACCAGCCAACATAGCTACTGGAAAGCTATGGAGGGTATTTTCATGAAACCCAGTGAGACAGGGCCCAGAGACTTCAACAGCCCTACACATACTGAGCTGTGAATGGTTTCTCTTCAGCAAGCACTTACTCTGGCAGTATTTATTTCAGTGTTTAATGTTCTGTTTCCATTTCATGGGGAACTGGAATTCTAGTCCATTACTGCAAATACATTCATTAGATTGTACCTCATACCTATAAACACTTGAAATACAAGAAATGTATTTTTTTTTTACTGCACTACAAATGCACACAAAAGATCCACAATACCATGATGTGATATTTTACCACAAAAGACTTTTTTCTTCAGATTTTATACCTCATTAGCTGGAATATGTAAATTAGAGGTTGTATCAACAGCAGTAACATATATACAGAGATCTGGCCTAACACAGCAAGTAATATCACAAAAAATAGTTGCCTAATGAGATATGGCATTTTGTGAATATTTAACTGTTGGACATTTGGTTAATGAAAACTGCCTTCAAGTCATCACACTATTGAGTGGCAGAGGTACATTTAAAGATGCAGTATTTTTTACATGACTGTGAAGGAGGTGAATGGGATGCTGTATTTGATGAAGCTCTCTAGGTAATGCTGTTTAAGATGTTTTGATTATTGGATGAAAACAGTATGTCCCACACATAAGTACAGCTACACCAGATCATCCATTAGTATTACAAACAACACCCCTGTCTTTTGCCATATGTGGACCACACAGACAATATAATTAAACCAATAAATCAGTGCCGCTTCCTACAACAGAGGAATCTGGAGTCCACTAACACAGTTCTGCTGGTCTATTACTTCCCTAAAACAGTGTAAACACTGTGAAACATCATTTGGACAAGCAGAATAAATAAAAGTATTTTCTGTTCTTCTGTTTCCCAACACTGTTTTTGTAATTAGAACAATGGGTCATTCAGTGGTATTTAGCATATGTACTGTGGACAACTGCAAATTTATCAGTAGACACAATATATCTGCACAAAATGTATTAATATACAGACCATTAACATGGTAATAGTATGATATTTAATTAATTCCGGCAGTGATAAAGCAGTGGAATGCATTTTTACAGATGTTTGATATTTTAGAAACAGTATAGACTGTATTTACATAGTGAAACATTTCACTTCCTAAACATCAAATGAAGATACCCAAAACCCTTCCAAAAGCAACTTTTGGTAATAAGATAATTTGGTGTTCATATAAGGCTCTAAATGAGAAAGATTTGTATATTGAATGAGTCATGAGTCAGTGTTGCACACCTTCACTAATTATCATTAATATTAAGCTATAAATCATTGAACCAAGCATATCCAAAAGAGACAAAACAAAAAGTAAAAAAGACAAGCCATATCCTTTATTCACTCAGGGACAAATTATTCATTTTTTGCCTGCTTATAGATTGACCATCAAACAACTTCATATTTTAAGGCTTAGCAGTATGCATTTGTACACTGGTTTTCAACTCCAGTTCTGGGGACACACTTCCCTGCAAAAGGTGGATCAGAAGTGCTCAGTAGCTGAAACTGCTGGACAGTGTGAAGTCAAAGTGACCATTCTGTCATACGTGAACACGCTGCAGCACACAGTGTGAACAGCACAAAATTCTTTCTCTGTATTTAACCCATTCACCAAGTGAAGCAGTGGGCAGCCAGGAACACAGTGCCTGGGTAGCAGTGTGTGAGGACGGTACCTTGCTCGGGGTACCTCAGAGGTGCTTAGCAGTCTTGGGAATCAAACCCACAACTTCCTGATCGCAGGGCAAATGCCCTAACCACTTGGTCACCAGCTGGTCCCCAGGACTGGAATTTTAAAACCACTAATTTAGACTGATTAAACTCCTATTTGCAAAATCTGACTGCTGAGGGTAGTGATGAGTATTAAACCCATACACTTAGGAGCAGTTTCCCAGATAGGGATTAAGCTTAGTCCTGCACTAAACAGTATCATGGATGGAGATTTTCCATTGAAAGATAAATATAGTTTAGGATTAGTCTTAATCCCTTTCTGGGAAACTGGGCCTTAAAGTTTTTCTCATTCACAGCTGTGCTGTTTGCATGGCCACACAATTAAGTAAAACATTTTGCAGCCAGTTCTTTATGAATAGAGGAACTGAATGTCCATCATTGAGCCTAGGATGTCCATGATCCTGTCGCTAGTTCACCAGTTCTCATTCCTTGGACCATTTTATGTTGCTACTAACCACTACAAATGAGAACTCCCAGCTAAACCTGCCATTTTGGAGATGCCTTGACCTTGTCTTCTAAGCATCACATTTTGGTCTTTGTCAAAGTTGCTTAAATTCTCATGCCTGCCAATTTTTTCTTGTTTCCAACGCATTAACTTCAAGAACTGAATGCTCACTTGCTGCCTAATATGTTCCACCCCTTGACATGTGTCCTTGTAATAAGATCTATTCCCCTGATAAGTCATTTTAAATGTTATGGCTAATCTGTGAATATTCACACCTATCCATCTTGCAGAAGTTAATCTTGCTGTTTCCATGTGATTTATTCAGTCCAGATTGCCTTTTTAATGCTTTTTAGGACAAAAGTCCTTGACAAATATCAGTCAGGATAGATGTCAAATGGCACTGTAGGAATAACTACAAAATATAACAGAAATTACCAGGTCAGAAGGACCTATACTTAAACAAAACTGTAAATTGTAAAATGATACATAGAGGTTCTGTATAAATGTATATTACTGCAGTAAGGAGAATCAAAAGAGGATTGAGTAGAATTTTTGTAAGACCATGAAACTAGAGTGTCTTGATTAACTGGTTTTGTAAACATTTTCCTTAGAGACACAAGGAAATGTAAAAGCGAACAAAAGAAGCCTGTGTTCAGCAGATCCAGTAGGGCACACAATGCTGCAAAATACCTAGAACTTAAAGATAGTAGACCTTATGTTCCAATAGATTTCATTTCTTTTCAGCATTGGGTGGCATAACAGAATCCATCTTCAGTGATGCACTGACCTCATCAATTGCACCCTTAATACTGTGAAAAAATATGGGAATGAAACAGGAAGCACTGGTAATTACTATCTTGATATTTGATGAAAAATACCTGAAGGGTGATGAGTAAAGAGTAATTCTTAGTTAAAAGGTATATGGGCTGTATTAATGAGGCATTACCGTTCCACTGGAACCTTCTCCTCAAGAAGGTTTGCAAAGAGGTGCATATGCTTTAATGCTGTTTGATACTGGAGACAAAAAACAGATGAGAATAGATGAAGACCTCTTATGCTGCTTTCTTCAATTCTCAAATTATTGTAAAACAGGTATGAATAGAGAGTTTACAGATTACCACCTTTTTATCATGCCAGTCAAAGCAACTGGCTCTGAAGTGCTCAACAACCTCCTTATATGTCTTGGTACCATAGGCAGAGCTTCTTCCATTCCATACTTGTTGAGCATGTTCTTGAGAATCCGTGCACTTTTCAACAATTTGGCGCATAGAGCCCCTGACTAATTCTCTTGCCTGTGAAAAAAAACCAAACATTACAATATAACATTCCAAACTATTACAATGTTTTGAGCTAAGTTTTTTATTGAAATCGTGATTAAGTCATTACCTGCATAAGCTCCACCAGTTCCTTCTCAAATCTTTCTCTGTCCTCTATGCTTTTTGCAGAAAGAATCTTTTTCTGTAAAATATCCACCTGGACATCTTGACCAGGAACAAAGTCTTTAGGTTCCATAACTGTTGGCTGAAGCAAATACTGAGTGTATTTCAAATACAAGCAGCTGAACACCATAAATATAGTATCACCTGAAAATTAAAACTGTTTCCATCCCATAAATATGCTAATGGCCTTCTTTATTTAGTGCACAACTAAGTAATGTGTACTGCAAAGTATATCCCACAAAGCAAACTCCTGACATAAATGCACTCCTCCATCCCTGAAGTATGTGTACTTTCATTTGTCAGTTTTACATTCACAAAAGTTGTCACCATTTTGTCCCTCAAAGAAAACCTTTTAATCTGTGACTGGCACCTCTCATGTTCTTATATTGCCCTGGCAGCACTACACTGATTAAGGGTTTGAGTGTTTTTGTCTTTTTTGGAGCACTAGCTTCTACATGCTGAGTCCCAGGAGGAAACCCAGTGTCATCCTGCTCAGATTCAATGGTATGTAAGGTTGTTGCGGCTTAAGGCAGCAGCTGTCACTGGACTGCCTTTTTAATTGATCTATATCCAGACATGGCTCAAAAGCCCAGTCCAACATGATTAAAGATCACCTTGATATAGATCTTTTGTGACTGTCAGGAGTAGTACACTGGCCTCAGAATCACTCTGATTATCCTGTAGTGAAGGCCAGGCATTAGTGTACTGGTGGGGCCTGTTGTATGTCAGAAGCTAGAAGAGAGATCTTTGTTATTAACTAGACTGACCATCTATCAACATTCCTTTTGTTCCACATGACAGTAATACAGGCCTATACTTTGTGCGAAGTCTCTGTCTTTACTGAATATGTATGTGTTTTTGACATGGACTACATACATTACATATACAAAAATATTGTTACAATTTGTGCCTATTCATTCTGTAGAGCATTTATGAGGACAGGCACTGCATTGGACTAGAAGGCCTGGCTCACATTTTCCATTCCAGTTCAGCCCAAAGGCGTTGAATGAGGCTGAGGTCAGGGCTCTGTGGGGGCCAGTCAAGTTCTTCCACAACTCATCCAACCATGACGAGGCTGAAGTTGGCTTCTTATTCGCCAGTTACTTATTCGCAGATTCCGTTCCACCTTAAATGGCTGGACAGTAC